>CAUYLG010012203.1:0-278740 GCA_963573385.1 Cacajao melanocephalus | reverse complement strand
TCCATCAATTCATTTATATTCCTCTCTAAGTTATCCATTCTTGTTAGCATTTCGTTAAATCTTCTTTCAAGGTTCTTAGTTTCTTTGCATTGGGTTAGTACATGTTCTTTTAGCTCACAGAAGTTTCTTATTATCCACCTTTTGAAGCCTGATTCTGTCAGTTCATTGCACTCATTCTCCATCAGGCCTTGTTCTCTTGCTGATGAGGAGCTGCGATCCCCTGTAGGAGGAGAAGCATTCTGATTTCGGGTGTTCTCAGCCTTTTTGCAGTGGTTTCTTCCCATTTTTGTGGATTTATCCACCTGTTGTCTTTGTAATTGCCGACTTTCAGATTGGGTCTGAGTGGATCTCCGGCTTGTTGGTGATGAAGTTTTTTCTGTTTCTTAGTTTTCCTTCGGCAGATGCCCTTTCCCTGCAAAGCTAGGCTTTCCCGGGTTCAGCTGTGCTTACTCTGAAACTCTCAGTCCTCAGTGCTTCCAATTGCTGTTCTCCTTGTGGGGATGGGACCAGCCGAGCCCGACTCAGAGGGCACCCAGTCGCTTATACTCTGCACTGAGAAGCGCCACACCACACCGGCCAAAAGAGTCGCGCTGGCAACCTGTGTGGCTCCTCCGCTGCGTATCTCCCAGTTTGTGGGCAACAGAAATTCGTCTGAAATTGCGGTGTCCACTCCCTCTCTGTGCTTTCACTGGGAGCTACAATCCTGAGCTGTTGTTAATCGGCCATCTTGGATCTCTCTCTCAGAAGAGCTTTCCCTTATCCTCAGCCAGTTTCTTTCTTTATATTTGTATGGACTAGGGTATTCTTACTCGTTGCCATTTTTATTTTGATGCTCAAATGGATTCATATTTAGCCCATGGGAAACCCTTCAGGCTGGCTCTCAAGCTCTTCCGCTGTATCCCCATGATTCTTTGAGAACCTCTTTACTTTCTGGAACAACAAGATATTCCTGGCTTTTTCCCTTCCTGCCCAGCACTGAATCAACCAATTCTCCAAAGGGCTCCCGTCTCTTTTAGAGGAGATGCTAGAAAGCAGAGTTGGGTGTGAGGAGTGCCCACTGCCTCTGAGCTGTCATTGACTCAGCAGAGAGAAATGTATGTACATATATAAGTGTATACATATAAGTATACACACACACATACATAGATGTGTCTACAACTACATATTAAAACCAAGTTTATAATGATACCTCTGATTTTGATCCAGTATCACAGAGTACATTCTGATCTTCTTCCCCATTGTTTTTGCCAGCTTCTCTTCCTCCACGTAAGCACTGCACTAAGTTAACATTCCTCAGCTCTGTCCCAGGCCTGCCTCTCTTCTCATCGCGTTTTCTTCCAGAATATTTCATCTTCTCTCATGGCCTCCATTATCAGCATGCAGGTTACTTCTACACTCACCCTCACATCCCCGTCCACCAGGCCTCATTTCTGGATCTCCACCCGGTAGTCCTCACCCACCCGTCTCACGTTCTTGGTCACGACGTTCTAGCCAGTGTTGACCAGTTGCCTCGCGTTGGCTGTCTCCCAAGCCCCTCAAACCTGACACATGCTCAGTGGCACCCACCAGTTCATCTGTGCTGCCCTTCCACTGGCCCCCACGCCCCTGCCAGTACCTGGCCTTTCATTCTCCCAGCTGTTGAGGCCAGGATCCTGGAGTCACCCTTGATTCCGGCTTGCCCCTCTGCAGCCAGTGGCCAGGCCTCTTGATTCTTCCATCTAAATGTCCCTTGGTCTTCCCTGCCCCCTCCATTCTTAAAGCCACTGCCCTCATCCAGGCCACCAGCGTCCCTCACCTGATTCAGTGTCAGAACTTCCTCCCTGGTGTTCCCGCCTCAGCCTCACTCCCCGCAATTCATTCTCCTCTCCACAGCTACGGAGACACTGTTAAAACCTAAATCTCCTCGTCTCTTTCTCCAGCTCAAAGACCCTTCGGTGGCTCCCCAGGGACCTCATGATGCCCTTCAGGCCACTGAGAAAGGCCATCAGGGCTCCTGAAGGGCTGTTTCTCAGTTGTCTCTGGACCTCTTCTATGCAACAGTTAAGAAGGCTGAGACTGAGGCCTAGGAATCGATGTGTAAACCTCTCTGACAGTGAAGTGAAAAAAAGTAAATTGTGAAACAGCATCTTATGCTGTGATGCTATTTTTATTAAAAACACAAATACATACAAAACAAAATTCTGGCCAGGTGCAGTGGCTCATGCCTGTAATGCAAGCTACTTGGGAGACTGAGGCAGGAAGACTCCTTGAGCCCAGGAGTTTGGGGCTACAGGGAGCTATGATGGCACCACTGCACTCTGGCCCAGGTGACAGAGCAAGAGCCCATGTCTAAAAAATAAAATTCTGTCTTTCTTCTATACATGCAAACACACTTTTTCTGCCAGGGCTCTTTTTGCCTTCTCAAAACCAATCCATATATATTTTTAAGTTGTACTTTTTAAATACTTCAACACATGAATGTATTTCCTAAGGAAACCATTCCAATAGGATAGCTAAATCAAAGCACCCCTTGAATCCAGAGCCCCTGACCCTTGGGCCCTTCTCAGAGCAAGTCTTGGTAGTGGTCTGTACACAGTGCCTGGGGTCCCACCAGCCTGTTTCCTGTGCATTCACCTGTGTGACCAAAGGAGCTTTGCAGATGCAGAATAAAAAGCAGAACCAGGCTCCCATGCAGATATGTTACCACTAGTTCCACTCCCGGGGGGTGGATGTGCTGCTCAGCTTGCGGGGGGCAGGTGTGCTGAGCAGTCACAGGCCATGCCTGCCTCAGCCTGTCAGGCCCTTGCTGTTAGTTACCACCCCGCCCTGGTGGCTGCAGATGACACTGCCTGTTTTAGAGCCTGCCTCCTTCCCGACGATGTGGTCGCTGCTGGTGGTAACGCATCAGCATTGGACCCCGGTTCTGCTTTTTATTTTGCATCTACAAAGCTCCTTTGGTCTCAAACTCACTGAGGAGTTTCTGTGTTTGTCACTGTGTGCAGCAGATGTGTGCACTGACCCAGTGGCCCCTCAACCACCAGGGCACCTTTGTACTCACATGGAAAAGCATCGCTGAGTTGTGTTTTATCTTTACCTTGAGCAAAATGCAGTTGGTCTCTGCCCAAAGCCATTAAATATTTATAAAGTTAAAAAACATTTCTTTAATGTCTCTGAGTCTCTCTTCTCTAAACTGTAGAAGAAAGAAAATAACAATACCTGGATTGCTATGATGTTTAAATGAGATAAAAACATAAAGCCCTAGGTACAAACTAACTGCTCAGGAACCATTGGCCACTAGTATTAGTATTACTGTTATTACTTCTGTACAGAGGAAAATACCCTTTCGCAGTAGACCCCTTTCTGCCTGCTTTCACATGAAAACCAAAGTGCAGCCATATTACATTACATAACCCAGGGGCTGTGAGACCTGATCCGAAGACATTTGAAAGGACAAAAGCAATGTTTGCCCAGGAGTAACCCATCGGGTTCCCCACACTGTGGCTTTCCCTGGCGTCTACTGTCTCTGGTATTGCAAGTCAAGCTCGACTCGGAAGCAAGATCCAAGCTTCTGAGGCTCAGTGAGAATGTTCTTGTTGTGTGTTGAGTTTCCTGTGGGTATGGAGTGTGGGGCAGCCGCCCTCCCTCTGTGCTCCTGTAGCTTTCAGAGAACCGCCCTGGACCTGCATGAGGTTCTGCAGCCCACACTGGGCCCAGGAGGGAGGGACTGCCCTGAAGGAGGAGGTGGGCGGGCTGGTGGCCCTAGATTCCTCCTAGGACACTGGGGATGCAGAGGGATGAAGCAGGCCCTCGATTACAGTCTTCTATGTAGAGATGGGGAGCCTGGGAGGAGGCGGTGCTGTGTGTGTTGCCGGGGGTGTGTGTGCACACGCATGCTTCTGCCAAATAGAACCTCAGAGAATGTTCATTTGTGTTGTGAGGCACCCCAGGCTTGGGGACCCAGTGAGTTACTCCTTGGCAAACACCACTTCCGTCCCTCCAAACGTCTTTGGATTGGGTCTCACAGCCTCTGGGTTACGTAATTTAATATGGCTGCACTTATGTTCTTACGTGAAAGCAGGTAGAAAAGGGTCAACTGTGAAAGGGTATTTTCCTCTGTACAGCAGTAATAACACTAACACGAATACGAACGGCTAACAGTTACTGAGCAGTTACTTTGTACCTAGGGCTTTATGTTTTTATCTTGTTTGAATGTCATTTCAGTCCAGGTATTATTATTTTCTCTCTTCTACAGCTGAGGAAAGAGAGGCTCAAAGAGATTAAACACTTGTCCTAAATTACATAACTAGTCAGAGGTGGGGCCTGGTCTGAACTCATTTCCTGCAGAAACAGTCAGCTGCTTTCCGCATAAAACGGCAGCCATGCCCCCATTTTCTGAGTGGCTGCTGTGGTAGGGCTGTTCTTTCCCGTTGCTGTCTGGTCCCTCGGTGGTGCTGCGGAGTGGGCACGATTATCCTCATCTGACAGATGAAAATCTGACTCGGAGGTTAAGTGACTTGCCCAAAGCCACACGGCTAACAAGCGCAGGGCCCGGCTCGGTGCTCACACGTGTCCGACTCCGGCGCCTGTGCCCCTTCCTCCCGAGCTGCCTCTCACACAGGGGACTCGGGAGGCTCCGGCGGTGGCTGATAAATCACTCCTTTTGGCTTATGAATAACATGGCAAAACAAATTACTTTGGGGATCTAGAAGGAAGTTGTTGGCCCTGTGTAAACTCAATTGGAATGTCACTGAGCAGACAGCTCTGGAGGCGTCTACAAATATCTTCCAAGGAATATCCGCAAAGTGAAATCACCAAGAAAGCAAAACAGGCTCCGTGTTTTGGTTTGCAAATGAGTGTTGAGAAATGGCCTTGAGATCTTGAATTGCTGGCATTTTTCCCATCACAAATTGTAAAGGACTTTTGAAACACCACAGGAAAGGGGAAAGAAAGGCTTGGGGTTGATGATTATTTACAGCTCCAAGCCCCGAGCAGGTACACAGAACTAAAGGCCTCCCACCACTCCAGTTGCATTTAATTTTATTCTGCAAATGACTACCTGCCAGTAAGCCACGTTGTTCACCATCATCTCTGCAAGTACTTCGAGGTCCTATTACCCGAGTTCACCTAACACCACTCAACAACTTTAAGCAGATAACAATTGAGATGCTGGTAACAGAGTCTCTCTCTCTCTTTTTTTTTTTTTTTTTTTTACATTTTTACCACATGACTTTCTGACTCTCTTTATCAAGCGTGTTGAAATCAATCCACGTGTTGATTGGAGCATTTCCTCATCCCTTCGGCACATTGACATGTTGGGGAGGGACAAGGGTTGGCAGCTCTGAGCAACTAGGTATTCCAGGGCAGTGGGTGGTCCTGAGTCCAGAGCCCTTGGGAGTTGGTCAGTGGTGGGTTTGTGTTGAGCCTGCAGAAGTCTGAGGCATGTGTTTGGAGGGGAGAACGAAGGGATGGCTCTGGAGGACTGCCTTGGCAGGGAAAATTACAGTTCCCATACGAAGGGAGGATGCAGGAGCTGTAATCCCATCTCGTTGCCAGGCAGAGTTCCTACAGATTCATGGCAGAGCTGTCTGTGCAAGCAGCAATCCAATTTTATGTCCAAACAAATGCAGCATGCAGATTGGACTGACTGCTTCTCTGAGAACAGTGAAGACAGGCATTCAGGTCAGCTGGCAAAAAAAAAAAAAAAAAAAAAAAACCACCCCCTTTTCCCTTCTTTAAAATAGGGGGTGGGATTAATACAGTAGCAGATTAGAGCTTTATTTGTTTAAACCTTGCGGAATCTGTAAGCATTCACAATCCCCTTGACTTGTAGTGCCTGATTGTAAAAAGAACAGTTGAATGAGCTGATTGTTTTCTGGTTTTTTTTCTTTAATGTATTTTACAAACACTCTGGTGACAGGCCTGACACGCTGATTTCTATGTACTCGCACTTCAGTGTGGGATTACAGCATTAATAACAGAGTTCCATGCATCATGCCATTTTTAAGCATGATCGTTATGATAAAGGGCATATACTTAATTACAGGCCTGCTTAATTACAGCTCTGTTGAAGCTCGTTTGTTTAGGAGAATGCTAATTGCGCCACGGAGCCTGAGGCACATCCTTGCTTTCATCTGCTGGAGGTAGCTTGATGCTGTGGATCAGCATTTTGTTAAAACTGCCACCAAAAATAAAAAAAATAAAGAAAATAAAAACTAGAAGAAGAAGAAAGTACTGGCCTGGTACTGAAAGGAAACCTGCCCAGCACATGGCTTTTGGTGAGAGCAGAAACCAGGCTCCCTACTCAGCGGGCGCTTTACCTTCTGTTGTCTTATTTCATTTTTCTTCACCCTCACTGCAGCCTGCTAAGAGAGCTGTAGTATTATGCCCACCTTACAGACAGGGCAAGTAAGGCTCAGAGAGGTGGGGTGGCCTGTGCACAGCCACACATCTGCACCTGCAGAGCTGCAGTGAAAACTCAGGTCTGCCAAGCTCCAAGTCCCTCCTTCCCTGCCACAGCCCCCCATAGCTCCAGTGCAGGTTACACTCTGGGTTTGACTCCTGGCTCCAGCCAAGCCTCATAACTCCTCTAAGCCTTGCAAGTGTTGGATTAGCTCATGTTTGCATTACTATAAAGAAATACCTGAGGCTGGGTAATTTATAAGAAAAAAAGTTTAATTGACTCATGGTTCTGCAGGCTGCACAGGAAACACAGCAGCATCTGCTTCTGGGGAGACCTCAGGAAGCTTCCAGTCATGGTGGAGGCAAATCCAGAACAGGCTCCTCAAATGGCCAGAGCAGGAACAAGAGAAGGAAAGAGGGGAAGGTGCCATGCACCTTTAAACAACCAGATCTCAGAGAACTCACTCACTATCACAAGGACAGCACCAACGGGATGCTGTTGAACCATCCACAAGAAGTCCTCTCCCCAGTGATCCAATCATCTCCCCCCAGGCCCCTCCTCCAATACTGGAGATTACAACCAAACATGAGATTTGGGTGTGGACGCAGAGTCAAACCACATCAAGTGGTAACGCTGAGGCTTGAATGATTCGATGTATCTTCGCAACCTTGTGTGTGGCAGTAAGCATGGGTTTCCTTTCCTTTTCTATTTTGTAGAACTGGGCTAGGGGAGAATTGCTTTCCCTCCCGGGTTTGTTGTTGGTAGGGGGGCTTTGTCATGGCCCCACCACGGTTTGTTGGGGGTTGGGGGTGGGGCTTCGTCATGTCCTTTTTCTCCCAAGGAAAAGGCAAGGTGCTATCCCTGTGTCTGGGTTGTGACTGCAGACTGGTCAGGCAGTGTCGGCAGGAGAAGCCCCATCCCAGCCCTTAGGCTGCGTGGAAGGGACAGGTCAGGGGTGAAAGTGTGCACCCCGAACATGCGTCTCTGTCTTCAGCTCCTCACACAGCACGTCATTCTGCATGGTACTCAGAAATAGACTAAATACTGGAATGTCACAGTCTCTCTGCTCTAAAAGAATAGCAAAGACAAAATGCTGGTTTCAGCGAGGGAAGAAGAAAGGAAGGAAGTAAATGTGGCTCCCCAGGAGAAGCCAGGACAGAGATGATTCATGAACATTCTTTTGGAACACATGAAGCATGCATGCCGTTGATTTTAAGCATTATGTTTAGCAAACCTCTAGATATTTCAAAATATGAAAAGGCTGCCCAGATGAGAGGAGACATGGATGTTATGGAATTAAGAGGGGATTTAGTGGTCCCACAGATCAGCTTTCTACCCGACACACAAAACCCCTCCCTAGCGCCCCAGTAAGTCGCTGTCTGCATCTAGCCCCTTATGCTATGACCACCATGAAAACATGTGCAGACATTTGATTTTGTTCACCTCAAGTCTTCTTTTATCTGAACCCCCACTTTTGCTGCAGTTCTTATGTGCTGGACACCATCCCAGGCTCTGGGAGTGCTGGGCAGGGTGTGCTAGGATGAACAGAAATGGACAGGATTGAACAGAAATTGACAGGATTGTGCCTTCCTGGGCCATCGAACATGATGGCTGCTCCTCTTTCCCTCGTGTTGTCTGGCTTCAGATTCCCTCATCACCCTGGCCTCCTGGAAAGCCCCCAGGATGGCCCTCTGGGAAGGTGGCCCTGGCTCTGAGTGCCCCACTCAAGCTCCAAGCAGACCAAGGTGAGTGACCCCCTGCCCAGGCACCGGGACTGTGGCACTGTAACCTTATGATGCTTTTATTATTATTATTATTATTATTATTATTTTGAGACAGAGTCTTGCTCTGTCACCAGGCTGGAGTGCAGTGGCACAATCTTGGCTCACTGCAACCTCTGCCTCCTGGGTTCAAGTGATTCTTCCACCTCAGCCTCCTGAGTAGCTGGGACCAGAGGTGCATGCCACCATGCCTGGCTAATTTTTGTATTTTTAGTAGAGACGGGGTTTCACCATGTTGGCCAGGATGGTCTCGATCTCTTGACCTCATGATCCACCTCAGCCTCCCAAAGTGCTGGGATTACAGGCATGAGCCAATGCGCCTGGATGATGCTTTTAAACAGTCAGATCACATTACTGACTTACTCAGCTACAGCCACCTTCTTTCCTGTCTCCTGTTATTCCACGTCTCTTTCAGTCTATCCTACACAGTTGGGTGTTTGGACCTACACTGTGGGACTCTTCCTGGATCTCTCGTGAACTCCTTCCATTACATTTGGCCCATGATGGCAACTTTTTGAGACCTGATGGGTTTTCACTCTGTTATCTGGTGTATAGACTGCCCACCTCTGCTTCCCATCAGGCATGCATTAGATGCGCATACCATGTGTGTTTTTGTTTGAGTCCTTGATCATGCCTTGGGCACCCTTCACAGGGGTCACTTAAAGTTAGCATCAGTCTCTTAATCAGCTTCTTGAATGTGTGGTTCAACCAGTTATGGACTCTGCTAACCTCCACAATAGCCAGCAGTATTTATCCAGCTTGTCTACATGGATAAAATGAGAAATTTTGTCAGATGCTTTGTTGAAATCCATATTCTTTCAGCCTGCCTTCATCTTTGATATACTAGATTTTCTAAAGTGGGATTTGGTGGGCAGATTATCTGCTTAGCAGAGTCTCGCTGGTCCTGGTGGCACTTGTTTCTCTTTGGAACCTCTCTGTGCTGGTGTGAGAGCCCTACTCCTCTTGACCCAGCTCCCACTGCGAGCTTCAGCCCATGGGATCCTATCACCTCCTCCCTTTCCTCTGAGTTTGTTAAAATATGTTTTCTAGGCCAGTTGGTGGTGGCTCAAGCCTGTAATCCCAACACTTTGGGAAGTTGAGGTAGGAAGGTCGCTTGAGGCCCAAAGTTCAAGACCAGCCTGGACAGCATAATGAGACCCCCATCTTTACAAAAAATGAAAGTCTGTTTTCTAGAAGAACACAGGGAACATCTGACTATGCCCCTCCTTCTGTCGCGAACTCACTGACAGTGGTGGTCTGTCCTGTTGCTTTACCCAACAGCTCCCCTTGCAGTCAGGATTAGGTCTGAGCAGGTCTCCTCATCTCCTCTGCCGCTGGCCCAGTCAGAAGCATGTGGGCTGAGGGGGGAGTGGGGCCACCAGAGTCCTGAGGGACCCCTTGCTGCTGCCTCTTGCTCCTCAGGCATTTCAGGAATGGTCTTCCTTTCCTCCCAGTGGCTGCCGTGGGCATCCCACAGTGATCTCGCTTCTCACCTTTGCCTCCTCACTAAGGTGTTACCGCTGGGCCTGCCTGAGGGCCAGAAAGTGCCCTCACCCAGACATCTTGATGCCTTCACATGGGCCAAGTTGGCCATGGGCCCCACTGACTCCCCAGGGTGCCCCAGAAGGTCTGGGAGGGCAGGTGTGGGGAGGGCCTGCAGACGAACTGGAAGTGCCTCTGAGGGACTTCAGGGCCCACTGGGAGATGGGGTGAGCACCCTGCCCACTTCCTGCTGTCTCTCAGTGGCTAAAGGAGGGCCTTGTCCTAATCATATGCGGGTGTGTGTATGCATATAAATATGTATACACATATAATGGAAATATATAATTTATATCTTACATATCATATATATAAAATATAAATCTACAATCTATGTAAAGGCATATTTTTACATAATATATGTGATATATATGTGTGTTAGGCTGTTCTTATGTTGTTGTAAAGGAATACCTGAGACTGGGTCATTGATAAAGAACAGAGATTTAATTGGCTCTTGGCCCGCGGTTCTGCAGGCTGTGCAGGAAGCATGGCACTGGCATCTGCTTCGCAGGAGGCCCCAGGAAGCTTCCAGTCATGGTGGAAGGGGAAAGGGGAGTAGGCATATCACATGGCCAGAGCAGGAGTGAGAGCAAGGGCGGGGGGAGGAGCCACACACTTAACCAGATCTCGTGAGAATCACTTACTACCACGAGAACAGCACCAAGCCATGAGGGATTCGCCCCCATGGTCCAGACACCTCCCACCAGGTCCCATCTCCAACACAGGGGATTACTTTTCAACATGAGACTTGGTCAGGGACATATATCTAAACTATGTCTATGTATATACAAAAATGCTATTATTGTTGATATATTTTACAAGTGTATCATCCATTTTCATACTGCTATGAAGAAATACCCAAGACTGCGTAATTTATAAAGAAAAAGAGGTATAATGGACTCACATGGCTGGGAAGACTTCACAATCATGGCAGAAGGCAAAGGAGGAGCAAAGGCACGTCTTACATGGCAGCAGGCAAGAGAGCATGTGCAGGGGAACACCCTTTAGAAAACCATCAGATCTCGTGAGACTTACTATCATGAGAATAGCATGGCAAAAAACCCACCCTCATGATTCAGTTACCTCCCACTGGGTCCCTCCCACTTGTGGGGATTATAGGAGCTACAATTCAAGGTGATATTTGGGTGGGGACATAGCCAAACCCCATCAACGAGTTACTTTTTTCTCCTCAATTTGTATTTAAAGCCCTCAACTCAGAGCAGCCAGACTGGGCAAACCCATTCTTCCTCTTCTCCTCTGCTGACTAGCAAGGCAGGAGCACAGCGTGACAGGAGGCCCAGCTACTGTGGTCAGAAAGCTAGGCTTACCGGACCACCTGTGTTTCTAGATCCTTCTCTTTCAAAGACACGACCATCAGTTTGAAGGAGAGAGAAACACATTCCTTGTGGGAACAGAGAGAAACTGCTTAATGGGTGAGGGGTTTGGCTTTGGAGCGATGGAAATGTTTTGGAACTAGATGGAGGTGATGATCGCATACCATTGTGAATGTTCTAAACACCTCTGAATTATTCACTTTAAAATGGTTAATTTTATATGAATTTTTAAAAACATTTCCCTTCCTGCTTAGATCTTCCCTGTTCCTAGAGGTGATTCCCAGGCTTCTTCCATCCATGGCTTTCATCTCCAGCAGCAGCAGGTGGGAGTGACGGTGAGCAGGGTCCCCAGGTCCTGAGAGAGGGTAGGTTCGTGCCCCAGGCTGGAGCCCCCTACCCAGTTCCACAGCAGCCCTTCCTGTCCGGCATAGCCCATGAGCCCCCACCAGGCCCTGCCCCTGGTCTGAGAACCTGAAATGCAGAGGTGACTCGGACATAGAAAGGAGACACAGGCCTGGCCATATCCCAGGGAGGGCCTCAGGGAAGGCGTGCTGTAGGAGAGGCACTCAGAAGACTGGGAAGGACAGCCAGGGCGCAAGCATAGAGGGAGGAAGGGGATGGGCAGGGCAGAAAGAGGGTCAGGTGCAAGGGGGCAGGGCCTTCAATGGCAGTCGAGACCCCGTCTTGGAAATCCTGACCTTCTCTGTCCTTTGGAGGCACAGGCAGTACTGACAGCCTCTGACCAGGGAGGCCTCCCATGGGCAGAGCCCCCCTTCCCCTCTGCTGCCCCCAGTACTTCCCAGCTCCCTCAGTTCCTAGTGTCATCAGGTCTGTGCACATCACCTTCCCACCTTTTAAACACGTAGGTACCCTAGACATACGGTGACATGTAGGTAGAAACAACTGTCACCAGTGAGAGGCAGTTCTTCACCCTCAAATACCAATAAAGTCTTTAAAACATCAGAGGCAGAGAGCCTGGGGGGTGACTGGCACGTAGGTTCTGCAGGGGAGTAAGGAAGCAGTGGTCTCCAGCTTGCTGGTGTGTGCAGAGGCTGAGCTCACTGAGAAACTCCCCCAGCATTCGGACCTGTGCTTGTGAGCACTCAGGATTTCCAGGGCCTGTGCGTGTGGCTGGGTGTGCAGGGAAGACTCTGCTGTGGACCTTGCTGTCTGTCTAGCCGGCAAGAGAAGCTGTGGAAGAGGTGGGTGTGTGCAGAGAGTGGGAACTGAGGCCCGTGACAGGTGGAAACAGTGGGCTTCAGGACTTTGGTGGGGAGGTCAAGTAGCCTGTGCTACCTAGAGCTTTGGGGCCACGGCTGCCTACCTGTGTAACCCCAGCAAGCACTGACCTCCCAGAGCCTCTGCTTCCCAGTTTCTAAAATGATCAGAAGTGTTAGGAGTGTCTGGCCCATCTCAGCAGCAGCGAGAAGGACATGGAAGTCGGGTAGAGTGTGGGGGCAGCGTCAGGCAGACGGTGGCAGGAGCTGGCACGCTTTTTCCTGGATATCCGGTGGGACTGGGCTCTGCCCCCCTCTAGAAGGCTTTGTGGCTCTTCAAGCTCCTTTATTCATGGCTGAACTTTTTCATCGGTGAAGCAGCACACTCGCATAGGTGCTCAGAGTTCACGCACAGGTCTGAATGCGTGACGTGCTGAATGAGATTGTTTGGGGCTTTTACCTCGCCCTGCTTTCTGGGGAACTGTCGCCCTGTTAGGGCCCTTTGTCTCATCTCTTCCGGCAGCTCACAGCAGGTTGCCGGCAACACCTGAGATGGGAGAAGGCCTCTGACCAGGAGTCTCCGAGTCCAGCAGCCACACTGGACAGCAGCCCTTCCAAGCATGGAGGGCGCAGGGAGGGCAGCGGCTGTAGCCAGCTGTGCTGTTTCTTCTTCATGCTGACCCAAGAACGTTTCGTTTCTTTCCTTCCCTAAAATAAAGTGTGAACGTAGCTGTGTTATGTTTTATTTCCATATGAACATAGCACGAGCTGTTCGTCCTCTCCTGCTGACTGGGGAGGATCTGTCCCAGGTTTCTTTTCCTTCTCTCGTGTCCTTTCCTCCTGCTTTGCTGCTTTCTGCTTCTGCTACTCTTCTTTGTTAGGATTGGGGAAAAAAAAATGACCACTAAGGTTCCAGAGAAGTCATTCCAGGAGACAATGGAGGAAGCAAAGATTGTCATTCCCGGGAGCCCACTCACCAAGGCTTCTACTCTGCTCACTCCGTTTCTCCCTGAAACCATAACTCTGTAGAAGGGTACCTCAGGGTACGGCCACCCCTGACTACGGGGCTCTGCGTCCTTGCAC
The DNA here is from genome assembly GCA_963573385.1 of Cacajao melanocephalus. NCBI lineage: Eukaryota > Metazoa > Chordata > Mammalia > Primates > Pitheciidae > Cacajao > Cacajao melanocephalus. Next base: position 265,407 of record CAUYLG010012203.1, on the reverse strand, counting down.
CACAACCAGGTCCTGCACTACTGCGGCCGAATTAGGCCCTTGTGGGTTCCCAACTCTGCCCCACCCTGAGGAAGCAGCCAGCACTGGAGAGGCCCACCACTGTCCCAGCAGCTGCGTGGCCGCTGCATTGGCACTGAGAGTGCCTGCGTCATGCCTCGGCCAGTGTGACCTTATCCTCACATGGCAGGATTTCCAGTCCTGGTGTTCTCCTGTCTGAGGTTATAATTCGTAGAGGAGCACTCACTCACAGAGGCACACCCTGGGTCGTTTTTGTCTGTGTGCTTTTGACAGCGATGCCCTGGGACAGGGTGGAGGGAGGGGCGGCCACAGAAAAGGACCTTTGTCTCGGAACCACGGCCCTGGACCCCTGGTTTTTCTGTTCGCTGCGTCCTGTTCCATGCCCTTTCTCTCACATCCTGTTAAAATTGAGTACACTGGTAAGCCTCAAGTCAGCCCTCGCCGCCCTGGGTCTGAGTGACTGAGAGCGACAGCGACTGTCACCCCCACCTGCCAAGCACCCACTCTGTGCAGCACCGGCCAGGTGCCCCGCACACTCCACTTCTGATGCACAGGCACCCTGGCTGTAGGCGACGCCGTCTTTTTCAGTGTAACTTCAGTTGCTCATCTGCAGTCACCAGCTGGGATTCAAACCCAGCCAGTCTGACTCCTGAACTCCTCTTTCCTCCCACTCAGACTTTCCCACCTTAGAGAATGTCTAATGCACGTGCTCACTGCTTCGTCTCCGCACAGCCTGTCCCTGCCAGCTCTGTGTCACCTTCATTCGGCTGTCAGCCCCTGGTGACTTCCCGGTTACAGATCAGAGAGCAGACTCCAGGGGTGGAGAGTAGGGGTTCTAGACCAACCCCTCTCAGCTCCTAGAGCTCTTGTCTACACAACTGCCTGGTACTCAGGGTATGATGAGGCCCTTGCCTCTCTCTCAGTAGGTTGTATGTCCCGGCAGCAGGGGTGGGACCTGTCCTCTCCCATAGCTCCCACACACCTGTGCTGGGTGTCACCTGGCTCTCTCCTGTGACGCATTCATATTGTCTGTGTGGACGTCTTCAGTTGCTGGACATCTAAATGCCATCTTCAATACCTTTAATGCCATCTTTTTTTTTCTTCTTTTGCAGCAATGGATGGTGTGCCTTTCATGATTTCAGAGAAGTTTTCTTGTGTTCCAGAAAGTGTAAGTTTTATGCATGATTGCCCTTCCCCTCTGCCACCCTCAGCCTGAGGTCCCTCCATCCTGATTTACATGGCATGCAGGGCTGTTCTGGCGGCACTCATGCTCCCTCCCCGGAATCTTGTCTGCCTGCATGTCCTCTCTCCTGCTGGAAGCTGAACCCCGCAGTCCAGTGACAGTGACTCCCGAGGTTGGGGGTGGGCCATGTGCATCTCTGGCCCTATCAGCCAGCACCCCATGTAGTAGATGTTTGAGAAATGAAGGAAGCAACAGCTGAGGGATGGGAAAGGAGCAGAAGGCTGTCAGACAAGCTGAGGAGGCTGTGCAGCCGAGCCTTTTCCCTGCCGCATATGATTAACTCGACCTGAGCTTCCCCCGTTGTGAATGTTCTTTGTCTCCCAAGTCCAGCTTAGTATGTTTTGTTCTTTCTTATTTGAGGATGACAGTTTCCTGTAGAAAGGAGGCTTCCTCATTTTCCCATTGTCATGGCTGTATTCTGCCCTCTGACACAGGGGTGCCATGCACATGTGGTGCCTCTAGCCATGGTCTCCTGCCCACACCAGGGAGCATGGACTCCACCATCCACATCCACACTCTCACGCAGGCCAGACCCACACCATCTTTTTGTCAGAGGGACCGAGCGAGCTAGCCGGGACCGAAGGCTGACTTCAGACCGTGAGGGGCGCCCACCCTGCATGGCAGTAGGGTCTCTGCACCAGGCCACAGGCCCCGCCTGGCACTGCTAGGGTCAGCCCTCTGATGGCGCCAGCCCCCAAGGTGGCAGTGGCCCCCTCCCAGCCGTGCAGGCTTGGCCCACGCTGGCTTAGCAAACCCGTTTCTGGTTTTGATCCTTTCTGCAGAAGTTGGCCTTGAGTAGCTAATAAACCTGAAGGCCCCAGCTTGGGCACAGCTAAAGAATCCTTCAGTGTTTTTCTTGGATCCAGCTTAAAAACCACCCGGCTTGCGATTTGACCTGCTCTGTAGTTTCCATTTTCGTGAAATAGAATAGGCCTCCTCTGAACCCTTCTGGTAAGCAGCTTAATCTTGAAAAATGCTTGTGACGTGCGGAGCTCCAGTAACTTCAGCCGTCTCCACGGGGCCGCGTTGCCATGGCGACGCTGGCGCCTCTCCCGCCGTTCCCTGGAAGAGGCTGCTCTGTCCTGTGCGCTAGCTCCAGTTGGGAGAGTTTAGCGGGGTGGTTAGAGCCTAATGACACAGCAGCTGCACCTCTGCTGGGTCCCAGGCCGCGCGGGTAGGCGGCCCCACTCTGGAGCCCCTCGGGCTGGCAGCACAGACAGCACCACACTGTTCCGTGGCTATGGGCAGAGCAGCCGTGAGCGGAGTGTGTGACTCGGTGGCCCCATCCCAAGACCGCCCTCGCTAATGTGCTGCTGCCGCCCGGCCAGGACTCCAAGGCCACAGACAACCAGGCCCGATGCCCTGCGCTCCCCACTGTTCTCAGTGCAGCGCCCCGCAGCCCCGCCAGGGGAGGGCCGCGGCTTTCAATGGGCGAGGAAATGAGGAAGGGATTTAACTCCCAGTTGCATCGCAAGAAGTCACTGAGGCTAGTTTTGAGTCTGGGTCCTTGGACTTCAGAGCCAGCCTCGCAGGAGACCCCTGCTGGCTTGGCGGAGGTTCCAGCTCCACTCCCACCCCTGGGCTACCGCCCTTCAGGACCCTGAGGGCCCTGGGGTTCTGTCAAAGGCCTTCAGGCTTAGCCTGGGCCTCAAGAGGCTGGGCCAGGGACCCCTCGGGGTACACAGAACACTCTCTGCCCAGCAGGGACTCAGACCAGGAGCTACATGGACTGGGTGCCCTCTGCCCTCCGAGCCTTTGAGTCCAGGCTTCTGTGGGCCTCCCACTCACTCACTGCCATGTATGTGATTTTTCATGCTGTCTGTTGAAAAGCCAGCATTTTTTTTAAGTCTCCAATCTTCATGAAAGTCTAAAAACTCTCATTAAAATGCAGTGTTATCATTTTTACCACATTGATTTCTCAAATGGTCATTGATGGGCAGTTGTTTCATTTACCTGGCATTTCTGAAGACCTGGAATCCTCCCCAGCTCCTGCCCTGGATTCCCCCTGAGGAACTCCTCCTCCCTGGAGTCCCTTAGACCTCCTGCCTTACCCAGACACAGTGGCTGGGCAGCCTCCGGGGAGAGCTTGGGCACCTGCTGTTTACAGCTTCAGCGAGAAAGAGCAAACCTTGCCTCGTGTTCCGCTGGCAGGGGGCGAAGAGAGGAGAAGCGGGCCAGCCACAGTCCTCCAGGAGACCTGGGCCCCACGGAGTGCCACAGACAACAACTAGGCAGAGGTCCCGCAGCACAGGGGCTGGCGCCTCGAGGGCCACATTCCTGCTGCAGGCCTTCATAACTCCTTTGCCACCCCCACGCATGACCGAGAGTCCCACTGACGGTCTTCCCGTGGAAAATGGGTGGGGAAATGCTAGATCACACCATGGTTGGAGATGTTGCCATTGCCATACGTAAAAGTACATGTGGCAGGAGCATTTTCCAGCCATTTAAAAGGGTGACTTCGTCTGTATTTTCAGATGCAGCCCTTTGATCTCCTGGGAATCACCATCAAATCTCTAGCAGAAATTGAAAAAGAGGTAAGCAAGCCGTCGGGGAGGGGAGGCCTGGGCCATCGCCCACACACCGGGGTCTCTCATATTCCCCTAGGGATCCACTCCAGGGGAGGGAAAGCTGGAAGTATCCCTTTCTCTTCTGAGGAAAACACTTTCATTTCACCGAAATGTGTGTCTTAGATAAAGTAACACAATTCTAATGTGTTTCCTACTTCCAGTCAAATATGACCCACAGCTTGTCTTCTCTAAGTCAGAAGGTTTTACATGACAGAGCCGTCAGTTCTCCTTTCGGAAAAGGAGTCTCAGCTTTGGGACAGTGTAGGTTGGGGGACAGGCACCAGGCTGACTTTTCTTCCTCCATTTCCTTTGTTTTATTATTTGCCACCAGGAGGGGTTTTGGGAAATGACCGAGCCTCTCCGCGATTTAGGGGCGTGTCAGGGTACCTTCCGCTGTGCTTCGTAAGCTGGAATGCATCTGGCAGCCTGTTCCAAACAGTTCACACCTTTTCCTCATAAAAAAGAAAGCCGGGACTGGTGTGCGGATGACAACTCTGAGGAAAGGGGGTGGAGATGATGGAATCAAACTGGAGTCAGACCACCGGGGCCCTCCTGTTTCCCTAAGACAGCACGGGGTGTGTGGCTTCCCTTCTGTAGAGCGGGTTGTTAAGCAGTCACACGCCACCGCCAGCTCTCCTCCGAGAGGAACATTCATCTCAAAGATGGAGATGGTAGAACCATTTCAATATTCTCCATTCCTTGGGGTTTTCTCTTGTGTACCCAGCTAGCAGAAGCAGGTTGCATTATTGAAAGATGGCTGAAATCAAGCAAAATTGAATCAATGTAGTACAACAAATTTCTAAACCTGTCACAGCAAAAACAAGACAAAAAAGTCCCCCTTTGTCTTCGATTTTCGGTATATCATAAAAACCAACCTGATTGTCATATATAGATTTTTTTTCTTTTTTTTTGATAACTTGGGGGAAAAAATGGCTGGCTACAACATTAGAAACTTAGGTGTGCCTAGAATTTCATGCCTAACTTTTTCTCAAAGCAAGGGAGCGCACAAGGCCCTGCGTGGGGTGCATCCCAGGGGATGTGAGGAAGGCCTCAGAGGGGCTGCTGTTGCCACAGGTGGTCGCCAGGGCAGCGGCCACACTGACAGACCTCTGGACCAGCCCCCCTCCACCATGGACGGGGGCAAGTTGCATCCCCGACGTTTGCCCTGGGATCACAGCAGAGCCTGTCTCACAGGTGCTCTGTGATGCCAGATGGATGCAGGTGTAACGTGCTGGCAGAGTGGCCCCAGCATCCAGCCGTCTTCTCTCTCGTTCTGCTTGGCCTGCCTGTGGGTCTCACAGTGGCACTGTTTAAGCACCTGCCGTGTGCTCAGCTTGGGGCCTGAGGCTTTACATACATGATCACTGGTTCCCACCCCAGGCCTCATTCCTCCCTATGTCATGGGGAGAAATTGAGACTCCGAGATGGAGAGTAACTGGCCTAAGACAAGCTGGAGACCCAGTGTGCTGTGCTCCAAATCCTCTCCACTGTGATGAAAAGGGGCAGCTCTGTGTCCCTCCAAGGGGGCTCTCGAGGCAGATGGGGACAGTGGGGTCTGGGAGGCCAGTCAACCTGGTTCCCAACACTGGGTGGGCCTTTGAGGTACTGGGGTGGGGTGAAGTGGGTGAGGGTCCCAGTGTGGGGCCCAGGGCATGTGGTGGGAACCCTGTAAACCTTCATTCCCTTTCCCACTCTAAGGACTGAAATCTGCTTTTCATTACCGTGTAGTGTCTCAGTGTCGGGCGCTCCAAGTCACAGTGTGGCCACCCCCAGGAAATGCAGAGCCAGGGGTGGGGACGCACCGTGGAGTCAGTGCCTGGCTAGAATCTCAGATCTTCCGCTGACTTTCCTGAGCCAAAATTTCTTTTTATGCACAATCAGGACAGTAATAAAAGTGCTTAGTCCAGAGTCTATGTGGGTTTAACTGAGAAGGTCCAGTGAATGGCCTGGACCAGTGCCTGCCTCAGTGGCTGCTGGCTGCCACCATGATCACAGCCGCCACCATCACCATCACTACCATTCTCCTTGTCCACAGAGAAGGATGTGAGTCAGCGCAGGCCCACCCATTCCACCGTCCCGCTGCTCTGTTGCTGGGGCCGAAAGCCCCATCCCTGTGGACCAAGGCCAGCTGTATTTTTTGGGTTTAGTGGCGGGTTAAAAAAACAGGTCTGGGCCAAGTGTGATGGCTCATGCCTGTAATCCCAGCACTTTGGAAGGCTGAGGCAGGCAGATCACATGAGGTCAGGAGTTTGAGACCAGCCTGGCCAACATGATAAAACCCCATCTCTACTAAAAATACCCCCAAAAAAGTAGCCGTATGTGGTGGCACTTAGCTGGGTGTGGTGGCACGCACCTGTAGTCCCAGCTACTCGGGAGGCTGAGGCAGGTGAATCGCTTGGGCCCGGGAGGTGGAGGCTGCAGTGAACCGAGATCGCATCATTGCACTGCAGCTGGGGGACAGAGTGAGACTCCATCTCAAAAACAAACAAAAAAACAGGTCTGTATTTGCTATTGAAATAAATTAAAGTCGAAGTAAAGAAATGAAGGGAATGGGGAGAGATTAGAACCTTAAACAGGGTAGAAAACCGTAACAAGTATCGCTGTAGTCAAGAGCACCACAGAGTTTTTCATTTAACCTGAGGATTTAAAAGTTCCTTCTACCAGCCATTCGCCTGCTCGTACTGTTGATGTCCACACACTCAGGCCAACTGGCTCCTTCCGCGGTGCTGACTGAAGCTTTTCTTCAAAAATAAACCTCAAGTTGCTTTTTTTAGCCACTGATCTCGGCATTGCTTGTGGGAGTTGGAGACCCAAGGAGAAGTGGTACCCGGAGCCAGAGTAACTGGCTGTCACTCCTGGGCTCTGCATGTTTGGCCCTGGAGCGGGCTGGGTCCCCTGGGTCGGGGTGAGTTTGATTTTGTGCTTTCTGTTTAGAACGGGTCTGGCTGCCCTTGGTGTGGAGCCTGGGGGTAGAGAAGTCTCTGCTCAGAACTTTGCTTTGCTCACTGTAAACCTTTGTGTTTTATACCATTAAACAAACAAACAAAAAAAGAGTAGAGTAAGTAGAGTAGGAGCTGCTTTCAGGTTCCGGGGCGCAGGCCTGTGCCTGTGCCTCCTGCCCGTCCAGAACAGCGCCCCAGGCTCACCCGGATTCCCAAACAGGGTGGAGAGCCTGACACCCAGGGAGAGCTGCTCTGTGCTGGGCAGGTACTTCCCTTCGTGATCCCTCTGCACCCCACGGGAGGAAGTGGGGTCCACCCATTTACAGGTGAAGTCTGGACTCAAGAAGTTAAGCAACCAGCCAGACTCCCACAGCAGTGGCCCAGAGCTGAACAGGGGGCCGAGTGTGACCCTGGCTGAATATGTGACAGTCTTCCTCTACTAAAGAGTAGTCCCACCTTGAAGGGAAGTGGAAGTGTGAGCCTGAGGCAGCACCGTCCTGTCCATCCAGAACCGCAGCCAGCGTGCCTTCTGCCAGCATTAACTGTCCTCGCCGGGCCCTGCCTGAGGGAAGTTTCTGAATTAAAGCCCAAGCATAGTTGCCACCGTTCAGCTTCAGGGACAGTCACCCTCCAACAAACGCCGTGACCCTGTGCACCCAGAGCATGGAGGTTAGGGACGTGGGCAGCTGAAGAGAGCCCCCCAGAGCCAGCCAAGCTGAGCTGCCCCACCTCTAGCAAGGACACAGATGGCCTGAGCCTGCCAGGCCCAGGAGCTGCCCGGCATGGATTGACAGACAGGGTGTCACCCGGTTGTGGGTGGGCAGTGTCCCTCAGCCCCCAGCATCCTGAGGAGCCCCAGGGAGCATGCGCTGCTGGGCCCAACAGCCAGACCGCCCGGAGAACAGAAAGGGGAACGAGCCTACTCAGACACTGGTGCCTGCAGGGACCCTCATGGGCTATGTAGACAGTGGACAGGACACAGCCTCCCAGTGTGGATGCCTGGGGTAAGGGACAAATCTGCCATTTAGATTTGGCTCTGGGGCAAGTTTCCAGGCCCCCTCGCCCCAAAATGGAGCACAGGCCTGCTCGTCCCAGCCCAGCACACGGCGCAGCGGTCAGGGCACCCAGCAGCTGCCCTGCTCTTCACTGGGGTCTCTGCAGGAGTCGTAGTACCTGATGCACTTGGGTGAAGTTTCATGAAAAACACCCAAGGACGGTCATGTTTTAAAGTTAGAATCAATGTATGTGCCATTGAGCAAATTTTGAAGAAAAGGATCTTTGAAAGACAAAACTGTTCGGATGTGCTTCATGATGGCGTGGGTGGGCGAAAGTGAAGGAAGCCGTGATTCACAGAGAAATTCCAACTCGAACACCTGCCGGCTCCCCGTGACAGAGCGGCAGCCTCCTGCGTGGCCCATGTCTTCCAGCAGCCCTGTGTTGCTGCCTCCTCTGTCACTTCGCACTCAGAGCAGGGGCTTCCCCGTCCTCCCATGGCCCGCGTACATCAGTCCCAGGCACAAGGAAGTGAATTTAGGTGACCGGGGACTGGCCAGTGGCAGCCTCGTGGCCGCAGTGGGCAGTTTTCTGGCCCTGGCCCCACCTGTCCCTGCCCTGCCCCCTCCCCTCCAGTTTGGCTCTGCAGGAGGGCAGTGGGTGATCCAGTGGGGCTGTTGTCCCAGTGAAGCCCTTACAGTTCTCCCTGCTGCCCAGACAAAAGGCTGTCTGTGTCCTGGAGCCTGGAAAGTGTAATTTCGCAGCCAGCACCCATGATGAAGCATCTTCTCTGTGAGTGAGGAGATGGGCATATAAATATTCTCTGTCTCTGCCGCTCTTTATTTCCCTGGTAAGCAGTTGCCCCATTTCTCCAGCTGATGGATTCCTCATCGCAGCCAGGGTGGGAGCTCCCTGCCTCTGCAGTCCAGGCAGCAGCTTCTAAAATCATGCTCGTGTCTTGGTTACCTGTGTATCCTCCTTCTCCACCCACGATCCTGCCCTGGCCTCCCTGGCAGACCTCACCATCCCAGCCAGGAGGCAGCAGCCTTGGGTGTAGGTTTCATGCTGTGTGCCTAACTACTGGCAAGCCTTGTGAGAACAGGAGTGAACTATTCCTGCAATGACAGGGCACTGGGCGGGAGAGAAGTCTGGAGTGACTTCCAGCCCTGTGCGGAGCTGTTTCTACCAGCTGCCAACCTCAGCAGAAACCACCGTGCTCCCCATTCCCTTCCAGGGGTGCCACCGTCAAAACCTCGACAGAGGAAGCACTCCTCAGCCTGCCGCGCTCCTGGTGGAGCAACAGCCACCATTTTCATTCGACTTTAAAGCCGAAAGATGAGGGAGGGTCTAATTAGTAAAGGGACGCTCTAATATTAATCACCCCCTTAAAATTGACAAGGGAGGCATCATTTAACCACTTAATTGCTGCAGGTTTTTATGGGCTGCTGTTTGCAGACATTTAATGAAAAAGTTATAAATCTCAGGGAGCTTACGATTTTAATTTTATACCTAAATATTTTCCTTGTTCTCATGTTTGTAGTCAATCCTCAAGAGTGTAGTCACGTGGAATGTTCTTTAAATGAACATATTTGCTAACTGGCATGATTTCAGTTTTTAAAACATTGGTTCCAGCAATTAGGCATTTTTTTCAGTTCCCAAATGACTAGAGAAATTCGTCTTGATTATAATTGCTCTTAGCCACGCATATCTAATTTGTGTCTTTTTAAGTGTTAATTAGTAAACAGTTTGAGCTGACATCTTTATGTGTTTGTGCGTTGAAAAATGGGGCTTATTGCTTATTTAGCTTGGGGCCGATTCCACTAGCATTTACGTCACGACATTGAGGTGGAATTAATGAAAATGCATTTGGCAGCATGAGGTAAAAAGGATCTTTGAATTCAACTTTTAGATGTCCGCGTTGCCTGGGCCTCTGCCAGTCTCTTCAAATATACGAGGTTAGCGTAGATTTGGGACCTGTGTCCAGCAGGAATAAAATGAGGTAGATTTTTGTATCAGTAATGAAATGGCAGCGTCCCAATTTTATAAAAGCAAAATGTTCCTATTCCTGCACAATTGTTCATTCTTTCTACTTTTGGAAAGCTTTCCTGGTGCTTATTAAATGTTGAAGAATTTTTGTGGCGCGAACTGGTGCAGCCTGAAAATGTGTGATCCCATTGCACCATCTAGTGGTAGGATCTTAAACTGCAGCAGGAAATAAGGTGCCTTTTCTCTACCTATGAGATTCAACATTTCACCACCCAGAATCCTTGTTAATTCTTTATTTTTCGGTCAGGAAACTGAAATGTTTGGTGAAATAAATCTGCCTGCCTCAGATATTAGAAGTTAGGTAAATAAATAGGAGCCAACCTGTTCTTCTCTCTTTTTTAATGTATTGCTAAAAGACAACACTGCCACCCAAATTCCTACAGAGCTGTCCCACTGAGCTAATTCCAGCCCAAAAGAAAGAAACCCAATGAATTAGTGAAGTAGATGGCCTTGCAGAAATCATGAGAGAAGTCTTGGGCTTCTTTTCAAACACAGGATAGAGCTTGGAACTACCGCTTCATAGACCCTGCAAGTGCCTGACCACAGTGTAGGAACCAGTTTTATGCCACAGACAAGATTAATTCTCTTCCCATAAATTGTGGAGGTTCTTTTGCACAGTTTATCATTGTAAGCAGCTCCCCTGCCGATCAAAATAGATTTTTTAAATATTTAGTGTTTTCCTGAGTACCAAGGTTGTCCATGTTTATAAAAATGCAGATATTACAGGAGCATGTAAAAGGTGAACCTCCCCCTCCATCCACTCCTGGGGCACGTGCACACATGCACACCCACACACAATGTTCAGCAGTCTCATGTGGTACTGCCAGCCGCCACCGGCCTCTGCACTCTAGTGTGTCTTACACATCCTCGCATGCTGCCTTGCAGATCTGCCTTATTCTTTTTAATGACTACATGCTGTTCCCTTTTCTGATTATGCCATAATTTATCTAAGCAATCCACTATTGACTGACTTTTGAGGTGTTCCCAATTACTCACCATTATACCGCTGCAATGGATTTCCTTGTGCACGCTCCCTGGCTCCCCTGGGTCTTTCCCTGGAAAGGGATGGATGTTACTGTTTGCCTCACGAACAGAGCAGGGCTGTTGGAAGTCCCACCAGTGGTGCCTGAGGGGACCTCTCCTCACATCTTTACCCCAGCTAAGACTCACTGGGACCTTAATGTGCCCCTCTGTTTAACTGATTAATCTTTGCTTATTTTGGCTGGGTACAGTGGCTCATGCCTATAATCCTCACACTTTGGGAGGCCAAGGTGGGAGGATCACTTGGGCCCAGGAGTTTGAAACCAGCATGGACAACATAGCTCAACCCCATCACAATAAAAATAAAAGTTAGCCAGGTGCAGTGGCTCCTGCCTTTATTCCCAGCTACTCAGGAGGAGGCTGAGGTGGGAGGATCACTTGAGCCCAGGAAGTTGAGGCTGCAGTGAGCTATGATTGTGCCACTGCACTCCAGCCTGGGTGACAGAGAGAGACCCTCTCTCTTAAACAAACAAAAAAATCTTTGATCAGTCTTCAAGTCGAACACCTCTTCAGATGCTTATGAGCACCATGTCCTCAGGGGAGCCTCTTCCACTTGCACTCTGCTCAGTTGCTTTCTATCAGCTTCTGCAGCTTTTGCATCACTTTTTAAGAGCTCGTTATGTTTTCAAGAAAGCGACCTTTTCTCTCTAAGTTCAAATACACGTACTTTAATCAGTGTCTTTTTACCTTGTAAATGATGTGTTCTGCTATACAAAAGTTTCAAAGTGTCATGGGCAATTTTGTCTTTGTTTAATTTTGGGCTTGGTGTCATAGTTAGAAGATTATAAAAACATTCACCCCTATTTTCCCTTATTATGTTATATATTAAAATATTAAATACTTTTCAACTACTTAACCCATCTGAAATTTATTAGAAGGTAAGAACTACAGACAGCTTTATTTTACCCTAAAACATTAGCCAGTTTTCTTAATAATGGCAATATTTATTTGACACTTAAATGCTACTTTTATCATATATTTTCATATGTAAGTGGACCAGTGGACATTTTTCTTCATTCCGTTCTGCTCTGTTATTCTATTTTTATGTTATTACCACACTATTTTGAATCTTATAGCTTTGTAGTAAGTTTTAATATAGGGTAGGATTAGTTCTCTCTTTTTTCCCAGAACTTTACTAATTTTACTCACAGGACTATTCTTCCTGTTGAACTTTAGAATCTTGGCGAGGGAAGGAAGTTCCAAAAATTCCACTCTAGATTTTTATTGGAACTGCATTGAGTACATGGATGAATAAAATAGTAATTGGTATCTTAGATCAGGCGTCTCTCCGTCCGGAAACAAAGGATGCCTCTTGTTGGCCCGGGTCTTGGTTGTTTCTCTTTAGGTTATTCCTGTGTGCTTTATGTCTTTGTAGTGCTTGTCAACGAGATCTTTTTTCTTCGTTCTATTTTCTGCTACTGGTATATGAAGAAACCACTGACTTTTGTGTATTTCTGGAGCTAGCTCTCCCACTGGCTTCCTTCACTGTTTCTGCTGGCTTTCCAGCTACGTTTCTTCGGTTCCCCAGGCAGGCAGTTGCGTCGCCTGCAAATGCTGAGGCCTCCATCCTGGCAAGGCTTGCTCTTCTTCCTGTGTGCCATTGTCCAACACCTCGGCAGGGACTTGCAGGTCCCCAGGCCTCCTTATTTCATCCATATTTTTCATGAAAGTTTGTAGTTTTAATATTGACCGGTAATGCTGTGTTTTGACTTGCTATATATAGACGTTGTCTCTTTTTTTTTTTTCATGTTAAAGTGTTAGCCATCTATTTTTATTTTCCTAAATGTTTTTATCAGAAATGGATGGTGACTTTTGACAAATGTGTTTTAATCATCCATTGAGATGATCATATTTTTCTCCCCAGGCATATTAATATGGCAGATCGTATTAATAGAGTTTCTAATTCTGAGAGTCTTGGAGGCCCCCATCCTCCACTTTGGGTCTTGTCAGCAGCCAGTGTCATCTTAGCAGCCGCCACCACCACACAGGTCGCTCCCATGGTGGCCCAAGGCATCCATCATATGAGTAAGAGACCCAGGCCGAGCCTGCAGAAGTGAAGTGAAGCAGGATGCTGTTTGCCAGCCAGAACCACCTGCCCTGGTTACCGTTGTGAGTCGTACCTGCTCGTGCAGAATTGAAGTTGAGGTAGACACCTAGTCTTTTGCAAGTCCTTCAGAGAAGGATTTTCCTACCCTTTTCTTATGATTTCTGGGAACTTTTGTACCTTAAGTTTGGGGTAAAGTGGTCCCTATAAAGAGGAACACGTGGAAGGCTGCCTGGTATGTGTGTAAAAATAAGCATGAAGACAGAGGGTGGGGAGGGCACCTTCCCAGAGTGTCCCACGCTCTCATCCACCCAGGAACCCGTGCTGGCAATCAGTGTGGTTTTAAATCTCTCCTATAAATAATCCAGAAGAGGAGAAATACAGAGTCCCGCTTTTTAGATGGTAGTCGGGTGAATTCTAAAATGCTGTCTCAATGACCAGGGAGCCCCTCCAGCATTGCTTACAGACACCAAAATAGCATTTGGGCCAGACGCAGTGGCTCACACCTGTAATCCCAGCACTTTGCCAGACTGAGATGGGTGGATCACTGGAGCCCACAAGTTCGAGACCAGCCTGGGCAACATGGCAAAACCCCATCTCTAAAAAAAATATAAAAATTAGCCAGGTGTGATGGTACATGCATGTGGTTCCAGCTACTGGGGAGGCTGAGGTGTGAGGATCATTTGCATGCAGGTGGTCAAGGCTGCAGTGAGCTGAGATTGAGCCACTGCACTCCAGCCTGGATAACAGAGTGATCCCGTCTCAAAAAAATAATGATTAATTGATTGCAACAGAGTGAGATCCTATCTCAAAAAAATAATGATTGATTAATGGATGGAATGGATGGATGGATGGATGGATGAAGAGAAAAGGGGGAAAACTGAAAAAGGGAAGAGAGAAATAGCATTTATTCAGTGGCCAGGGCATCTGACAGTGCACAGCCCCGCCCAGAGCCCCTACCCAGAGCAGCACAGCCGGACACACAGGTGCCGCGGCGGGTAAGGGGTCGGGGAGAGCGAGGCATGTTTTCATCTTTGTTCATCATGCAGCCATCTTCATTTCCACCACAAAATGTGCTGTCTCCCTTTAAAAAAAAAATACATAGTTTTCTCTTTCAGTTTTCTACTTTTAATAGTCACAGGTACAAGAAACATTTCGCTTTCTTGCCTGCTCTGCCGCCATCATCCTACACATGCGTACACACAAGACACAGGGCGGTGAGATGGCAGTGGACACTCTTCCCAGCTAGGCACTGTGGAGGGAATGCTGGCAACTGTGGCAAACCAGAGCACTCAGGCCTCTGGAAAGAAGGCCACCTCCACCCACCACCCCCCTGTGAGGCTGAGGGTTTACTTGGCAAGAATGAGGGTCTGGAATTGTCACATCTCTAATTTTTTTTCCAATAACATCTAGATAAATATTGGCATCTCATGCAAAGTCTCTCCACTTTTCAGTGTTTATGACTATTGTGAAATACCGTGCAGGCCAGCACTGTGTGAACCTGCAGCTCCCATGCTCCATAGAGAAACAGACACAAATCACTAGACTTAGACTCCGTTTCATCATCCACAGGCATGGCATGCTGCTGTGGACAGACCGTGGGCTTGGTATTTGATGTGCATGAGTTACTGGACCACGGGATGGGCTGTCACACAGTCATGCCCAGAGGACCCAGGGCTGTGGTGGCACAGTGCTGCTGCCACAAGGACTAGAAACCAGGATGACCTTCTACCTGCCCGAGAACTCGGCCCTGAGAGAAAACTAGCTGCTTTCTCTCCTTTGCATTGAGCTATGCCCAGAGCCTGATGTGTCACTTCACTCACCAAACACTTGTCTGTCCACCCACCCACCTACTCATCCACATATTAACCCATCCACTCACCCACCTGTCCACCCACCCACCAGCCACCTACCTATCCACCCGTCCATCCATATCCATCCACCCGCCCATCCACCCACCCATCCACTCACCCACCTGCCCACCCACCCAGCCACCTACCTATCCACCCATCCATTTATACCCATCCACCCATTCATCCATTCACCCACCTACCCACTCACCCATCCACCCCTACCCACCCACTGTGCACTCATTCCTGCATTCATTCTAGGTGATGATCTTTACCAGGCTCTGGAGCTGCAGCTGAGACTCCATAGCTGGCCTGAGCGTGAGGAGGGTATAGAGAGTGCTGTTGTGATCCCTTCTCCCCAGGGGAAGGGAGCATGCTTCGCAGAGCAGGTGGTCCTTAAGGACAGGTAGGACTTTGCCACTCAAGGGAGGAAGAGTGTTCGTGACTGAACTGGCTGGGAGAGGAGGGGGAGCCACACGGGGAGAGAGCTCTGCAGAGGCCGTTCAGACCTCACCGCGGGATGCGGGGCTCAGGGCTCTGCGTCAGGGTGGGGAGCTGGGAGTCACTTGCCCTGCTCCTGGACGCAGGCCAGATCCTGGGTGGAAGGTGCTTGTGAGCTAGGGTGCCCTGAAGGTGAGGGCATACTCTTGGCCCTGAGCCCAGGGGACAGGCAGCCTAGGGTCAGAGATAGAACCTCAGCGTTGTCATCACCCAGGGGGAGACTCAGGCTTGGAGCAGGAGACGGGAGGGGCTGGGTGCCGATGAGGATTGGCAGAATGACTTGGATGCCGCCTAGCAGAGAGGATGGGGCTGGAGTGGCCGACGGTCATGCATTTCTTCAGTGACCCGGGCTGGGTGCTGTGGTGGGTGGTGAGGACACAGCAGTGCCCAGACTCACAGGCTTCTGCTCCTGGAGCTCTTGGCTGCAGGGAGCAGGGACTAAACCTGCCCCCCAATCTCAGGCACTCACGAGGGAGCCGGTGGGGCCCTTATTCCACCCCTTGGTTTAGCGTGAGACCCCCCAGCTAGACCTGGGGCTCCCTGCTCCTGGGTGACTGCTCTCACGTCAGAGCGCATGAACCATCTGGCGGGCTGCTAGGAGAACGGAAGCGGCTTCCCGAAGGGTCTGCAGGAGCCCTCACCCACCCCTCTGTCCGTGCCCACAGTGTGGTCACTGAAGGCATCTCCCAGTTGTGTCCCGACCCCATGGCCTTGGTCAGGTGGGGCAGCCTTGTGGGGCCTTGGCTCACTCCCCGGTAATTGAAAGGGGGTTCTGTCCTGCCAGACTACCCAGCTCCCCACTCCTGACCACAGGGTCACAGCCCTGAGCTCCAGGCCCAGCTGCACAGCCTCACTCTCAAAGATAGCATTGAGCAAGGAATCTGCCTCATCTCCAGGGCATGAAGGAGGCATCCTGGCTTCCCCAGACCCCCGAGGCCCGCCTGTGCTGAACGAGCTTCCTCTGGGTGAAGCACTTTCTCACGCTGTCTGGAGTATGCAGCCTCTCCAGTGTCTCTAGAGCCATGGCCCAAGTAGGAAGCAGGGGCTCCGGTGGAGAAAACGGGAAGGCTCAGGCCACAGAGTGTCAGGGGGTCCCAGGCCGGTGCTGTCCCCTCTGTGGCCTCAGCCTGCCCCACAGCTGCTAGAATGTTCAGGGTTTCCAAACTGGACAGCTGCTCAGAGTCACCTGGGTCCTTGTCAGAATGCCCACACCCGCTGAACTGCCTGGGGAGGGGCCCCGGAATCTGGCTTAGAAACCAGCAGGCGGCGCACCCTCACCCCTCGGAGAGGCCTGCAGGAGGGGCCGTGGGGCGCTGAGGGCCCCTCCCAGGAATGCAGTGCCTTAGGCCTCACCACATGACATGGTCACTGTGCTGGCTCCCGCTTCCCCCCTCCTGCAGCATGTCAGAAGGCAGGCCTGCATTCCTCATCTTCAGGAAACAGATGAGCGCATGGAAGCCCTCAAGTGAGGAAGCTGAGGCTTTAGGATTTTACAGACAGAGGAGAGCCAGGACTGTGGCCAAGGCCGTGGGAATGCCTGAGATGGGGGAAGTGACTGGAGTGCTGAGCGGGGGGGGGGGTGGGGGGGTGGGGGGATGGGGGGGTGGAGCAGCAGACAGGTGGGGCTGCATGCAGAACCTCCCCCACCTCTCCCTGCCTGTGCTAGGGCCAGGCCCGTCTGCCTGCCCAAGCCCACCATCAGTGTCTGGCCACCCCTGCACCAGACTCTTCTCGTTGGCCCAGCCTTGGCCCCTTTAGTTCCCTTCCACCTGTCCTCACCTGGCCTGGCCCAGCCCCTGCCCTCTGGACTACACCCTTCCAGGCCCTGCCATGATTCACCCATGAGCTCATCAGCTCACATCTGTCTGTCTGGCCCCCATGCTGGAGTTGTGCCCCAGGAGAGCTGGGTGCCGACGCCTGCCCTAATGCAGGTTTCCCAGGCAGCACAGCCCCTGCCCCCTGGACCTCTCTGGGCCCAGGCCTGGTCCAGCGCTGCCCAGCTGACTCTGGAGCCTCAGGAAGTCACGTCCTTTCTTGGGCTTCAGTTTCCTCCTTGGGTGCTGGGAACAGCCCCTTACCTCCCTTTTCATCTGGAGCCCTCTGGAGTGCTCATGATGAGACCTGGTGAGGGAGGAGGGAGGAGCTGGAGGGGCAGGGCACTTGCCTTCCCTCTGTGGTGAGGAGTGCAGTTAATACTGAAATCACCTGAGTGTTTTCAAAAACGGTTGTCCCCCAGCCGGTTAAGCCTAAGCCAGGACCGCTCCTGACAACCCCAGGCGGGGCCCATGCATCACTGTGGTTAAAGCCTGTGATTCTGATGCGTAACCAGGGCTAATCCTTTCCACTCTCAAGGCCTTTCACACCAGTGGTCCTGGTTGTGAGTAGACCGGTAGGTTCTGTCGCCACCTCTTTGCCCGGAAGTTGGGCTGAAGTGACTTTGCCTCCCAGCTGCTGCTGGAAGCTGCAGTCGGCACCTCCTACCGCAGGACACCGGCCTCACCGTGAGAAAAGGCTTTGAGAAGCTGAGACTCTCGCACCATGGCCTGAGACACCTGCTGCTGTCAGTGTCAGGGTCTCCGGGACCCCTGGCACAGCTCCTGACAGTGACATCTCTTTCCCGAGAGAGGCCGCAGGCCGGGGCTGCCGAGCTGCTGCAGTGGCGGCCTGTGCCCACCAGAGGGTGCGGGCTTCGCGCTGCGCAGCTGGACTGGGCTGTGCGGACCAAATGCTTTTTAATTGAAATTTTTTTTAATTCAAAAAGGATTTGCTGTTTGTTCGCGAGTGCAGGTTTTCCTTATGCAGGAGACTAATGTCTTGAGTAAACAGATCCAGGCACAAATCCACCTTCAAAGGTACTCGCTGTTTGCCCAAGGGAGTGAAAGGGCTTCCAGAAGCGGCCCCGTCTCCTGGGTAAACACGGCGGGAGGAGCGGGCAGGGACCGCGTCTGCGGGAAGGCGGCCGCAGCCAGAGGGGATTATGTCGCGGGACATATGTTGAAATTTCATTTGGGGAGTTAGGGAAAACAAGAAGGGGGGTGGGTGGCGCTTTTCTCCAGCCAAGATAACCTAAAAAGGGAAAAAATCCCGAGGGAGAGAGGGTGGGGGTGCAATCTGTACGCCCTCGCGGGGACCGGCGCGGTGCAGGCAGGAAGGGGCGCCTTCCCGCCCTCCCCCAACCCGCGGGCCGGGAGATGGGAGCTCAGCCCAGCCCGGAGGGCACAGCCATGCCCTCCCCACGACCCTGACCCCACTCCTGGCCACAGAGACTGGGACAGACAGTGGCACAGGGTCGCCACGACTGTGCCTCTGCCTGATCAGCCAGTTGCTCAAACAGACGTGGAAGTGTCCTGCTCCCCCTATCCCCATCCAGAAAGCCCCCTCCAGGCCTGGGCCCTCTGGCTGTGGACACTCGGGCTGAGGCTGCAACCGCCTTTCCCCTGCTCTCAATGGCTAGCCAGCCTTGGCACTCCCTGCCACCCCCAGGAGCCCGGCCCAGCAGGTACAGCAAGGCCTACTGAAGGGGCAGAAGGGCACAGCTGGGTGCCTCCCTCAGCCCTTCCACGGCCCTGCAGGAGCCTGGCTTTGGGCTTTACCCTTCTGTCATCTGACAGTCGCTTCGCCTCTGCAGGCATCTCCGTGGCATGGCCTTGGAGCATCCAAAGTGGAGCTCTTGCATGCCACGTCCCACCCCTCCCCCAGTTCTTCCCCTCACCCCTCCGCCAGACCTTCCACAGCCCCTCTCAGCACATCACGTAGTCTCTATCCCTTCCCTCTCAGCCCATCCATGTCCACGCCCATTCCCAGGTCCCAGTAATTGGGTCATAGAATTGTCTAAACTGGTCCCCAGACCAGCAGCATGGGGTTACCTGAGAGCTACTTGAAATGCAGATTCTCAGGCCTGGTCCCAGACCTACCCAGTCAGAATCTGCATTTGACCAGGACCTCAGGGGATTGGTGTGCGGATTGGTGTGTGTTCTGGCTTGAAAAGCCTACTGCATGTCCTCTCCCAAACTGGGGCTGATGCCCTAACCACGCGGTAGGCCCTCAGCCCACTGTCCCCACAGGCATCTGCCAACGGTGCTGTCCTCTGCACCTTGGCACCTACTGCTCTAGGTGCTGTCAATGTCCTTCCCCAGATCTGCTTTCAAGATGTGACTGTCCCCTTCCCCCCCAAAGCCCTCCTTGCTATCCCCTGTGGTCCCCACGCCCCGTGCATGTGCCTTCGGAGGTGGCCTTTGTGCTGGGCTGTGCTAGCCTGCCCACACCCCTACTCTGCTACCCTGGGAGCGGAGGGCAGGGCAGATGTCAGTGGGGGCAGATGAAGCCAACCAGGAAATGAATTTGCTGCTGTTCCTTGCCGTGCATGTGCCCAGGCGGCCACCAGGTGGCAGTGTCCTCCCAGCCTTTGTCACGGCGCCCCTGCTCGGCCTCCTGGAGACTGAATCTCCTGACCGCGACCTGTACCTGGTCGTCTCGAGCAGGAAAGTGGGGGCAGGGGTGGCTGCGTCGTGGGTTATCTGGAGCAGCCAGATGTTCAGTGAGCGCTTGCTCAGGGCCAGGGCGTGGCGGGCCCTGAGCTGCCAGCGCTCGTTCTATCCTCGGGGCAGGCCTGGATGTGAGCGCATCACCCCACCTGAGAAATGAGTGCACCGAGGACAGGAGAGCAGAGGAGCCTGCCTGAGTCACCCTGCAGCCTCGGGCCCTTCCCTCCACCCTGCGAGGCAGCAGATGCTGTGAACAGGCCTCCCTTCGGCCTGGGGGCCACACGTCTGCTCAGCCTACCGTGCACACGGGGACAGAGCCAGTCTCAGCTCCAGCTGAGACCTGATTCTGTCCATCTGTCCCGGGTCAGCCAGGGGACTGTGGAGCAGGGGCAGCCGTGGACACGGTGCTGTGCTATGCCCGTGGACATGATGCTAGTCCGTGGCCGTGGACACAGTGCTGGGCTGTGACTTGCTGGCTGCCACAGCCTCCCCACCAGTTTTCCACTTTAAGGGAAGAAAGGCCTCCCCAGCCCCTTCACGGTTGGATGGCTTTTGGGCCCCGCTCTGCCGCTGAAGGCTCAGCCCTGCAGCCCTCCTCACTCATCATGGCCCTTGGGAGGGCTCCTTGATTTGGGCAACTTACTCTGGGCAGCAGGGAGGGCTGGCCAGGCCTGGAAGGCCGAGTGCCCAGTGGGCGGGGTATGGGCACCCCAGGGCCCTCCCTGGGGCTGGGTGCAGTGCTCGGCCTCCCGCTGGAGCAGTGTGACCCCCACTGTGTTCCTGGCGGCCTCCCTTCCTGGCCTACCCGGCCACAGGTGTTCCCCAAGGGGCTGCAGCTCATGGTCAGCTCACCTGTAGGGCTGCTCCAGTTCCATCTCTGCAGTGGGGCCCTTCACATGGCAATTCTACTGCTCAAACCTTTTTAATATTGAAATGCTTGACAACCACGGATCTAAGCTAAGCTCCTGCTTCCTAAAATCCACGTGACCACGAGGCTGCCTTGGCGTAGGGTTCCAGGCCATTCCCCACACCCCACCCAGCCCCAGCACCTTCCACCTGTGCCCAGCCAGGCAGCTGCCAGCCCATCCCTGCGGCTGGGGTGCCCCTTGCCCTCTCTACCCACGTGCCGTGCCTTATGTTTGGGCACCAAGACCTCACCTAGCCTCCAAGTGAACTACAGTTGCCCCTGGCCCCATCAGAGGTACTCACCCCTTCTCTAAATTTCCATCAGACTTGGAACTTGTTTCGATGAGCTGGGGCGGTTAGGGAAGCTGGGGTCTCCAGCCTGAGGGCTAATCCCTGCCCGGCCAGGCTCCCAGACAGGGCAGTGGCAGCGCTGAACCGGGAGGAAGGTCCCTCTGTGGCCTGTGGGGGAGTCCTCATCGGGGGTGAGGAAGGCATGGGGAGGGTGTGGACGGTGCCGGGGACAACCGTGGAGGCCCTTCTCGTGTCCCTGGGCACCACCTGGTATCAGTCCTTGCTTCAGCAGAGCCAGCATATCAGGGGTCGCCAGAGCCTGGTGGCTGAGGCCGGCCCCGGCCAGGTTTGGGGTTGAGTCAAGAATCTGCCCTCACCAGTGGGGGCATGAGGACTGTCCTGCTGGGTGGGAGGCCATGACACTCAGCACAGACCCGGCGGGCGGGTGGCACTGTGGCTTTGCACACTGCTGGCGCCAGGCCTGGCCTCGCAGGGAGCAGGCAGGGACTGTGGAGGGTACCAGTCATCCCCACAGGAGCCTGTTACCCCCAGAGGCTGGTCCACACACACATGCCACGTGCACAGTTCACGGGCACAGCTCAGGGGCCCATGAGGGCCAGCAGAGGGCAGGCTCCAGCTGACACCGGCCAGGCCAGCTGCACTACGTCAGGATGCCCCTCGAGGCGGCCCAGGCCTCTGCCTGCTCTTGGTCTGAGGCCGTGGAGGGGTTCCCTGGTGCCCCATGGACTGACCATCTCTCTCTGTCCTCACCCACCCCTGCAGTACGAGTACAGCTTCCGCACAGAGCAGAGCGCAGCCGCCAGGCTCCCACCCAGCCCCACCAGGTGTCAGCAGATCCCACAGTCCTGAGGCGCCAGCGGCCACCTGCGGGAAAAGATCACCGCCCAGACTGCTGACGGGGCCAGGGCTGCGGGCTGCCCTGCTCGCCACCCTCGCCCCTCCCGCCGCCTTCGCCAGCCCGCCTTCCCACGCTGCCCCAGCAGGGCTGGCCGGGAGACTGGGCAGCTGAATGGGCGCATCTCATCCTCAGCTTGCCTGACCGACACCCCAGCCTCCCTGGGGACGTTGTTTATAACCAGGACTAATCTGTGTGTGCTGTAGTGGCCAGCGGCTCCTAACGTGTCTGTGTGATGACCACTTGTCCAGAAAAAACCTCACTCACCAAGGAGTCACCCTGAGGGCCCCAGGCAGTTGTGCCGGCCGCCCTGTGATGCCCATCGGCTCCCTCCTCTCCCACCTGTCACCTACCAGGACAGACCCCACTGAGCCAGCTGTTGAGCCCCTTGGCTGGAAGACCCTGGGGGCTGGCAGCTTTGCCCAGGACTCTCCGGGGCTCACTGATTCTCCTGGCCAGGGCTGCCAGGAGCAGGTCCTCTCTGCAGGATCTCACAGCAGCCCTGAGAAGGCGTGGGAGGAAGAAGCTAGTGGCCCCGGAGTGGACCCTGCCCTTCGGACATCTCATGGACTTGTCACCCAGTCACCTGGAGGTCAGGGAGCAGCACCCCTGCCCCCGGCGGAGGGGTTGTCACTTTCTGGGGAGGAGGCCGGTTGACGGCCCTGCTTGGATCCACCACCAGGACACTGTGCTCAGCCACAGCGTGCCTCCCCCAAGGGCTCATCTGTGCAACAACCACATTCCAGCGACAGCTCCAGGTGCCTCAGCCCCGTGCCCAGACCCAGGGACCACAGGGATGCCTCTGAGACATGCGGGCACCCAGCCCCTCTCAGATCCAGGTGTCTTGATGGCATGTGCTAACAGGAATAGGTCATTCTGAAAGGTCCCTGTGACCCAGGTTACCAAATTTGGGCCAAAACTGGCATTTCTCCTGAGTGCCCACTGGTGCTGGCGTCCTCACAGTGCCGGCGCCAAGTTCAGCCCTAGGTGCATTTGCCCAAGCAGTGGTGGCTGCCATCCCTGGGGGCCCAGACCCTCGTCCTGAAGGGCTGCCTCACTCTGTGGTGTCAGGCATAGGGCTGTGTCCTGATTCCTCAGACTATGGGGACCTAACATCTTTGGGTCCCCGAGAGTTGGCTCTTAGACGTGGGCGCTTGGTGCTGTGGTTGGGGGCTGCAGTATCAGGGTCTGTAGAAGCCACTGCCTCAGCAGGGACAGCCTCTCCCACTGCAGGCCCTGGGCAGCCCACAGTGGTGCCAGCTGAGGCCAGAGGAACAGGAGGTAGCGCCAGACAGCACAGCTGGCCAAGAGGCGGGTGGGGCCGGAATACCTCATGCCCCTGCACCAGCCCCTCCGTCTCCAGGCCCCTGGCCCCTGTGTGGGCCCATCTTCTGCCTCTGCCACCCCGATCTTCACTCGGATACCTCGTGATTTCTGTGGATTAGGGAAGCAGCCACTTCTCCCCAACCTCCCCAAGACCCGAGGATGCCCCTGCTGGGGGTGGCCTTCTCAGGCCTCCTGGGTAGCACAGCAGCAGGACCTTGTCATGACACTGACGCTGAGTGGGGAGGGAGCTGCCGGGCTGGCCGCCGGTGCCCCATTCACAGAAGCCAGTGTGGTTCTGGGGACCTGGAGAGCCCTTTGGCGCCCAGAGTACCTGTGTCTCTGGCCTTGCGAGTGGTGGCCCGTGTGACAAAGCCCAACAGCAATGGTTACTCGTGGCAGGAGGACAGAGGCAGAGCTTTGGCCACCTCTGCCCACTTCATTAGGGTTTGTGAGCTTTGTCCTTCAGCCTCTTTTTCTGCCCTGGTTGTGAGATTGCCTCTAACAGGTAACGCTAGAGCCCTTCACTCCACTCCCATAACTGGGAAGAGGCCTGCGGCAGCTCTGCTGGACCCTTGGAGGCTCAGAGGCAGTGGCGTGGGAGCCCCGTCTGCAAGGATGCAGAATGAGCAGGGAGGGCAGCTGCAGGAGAGGAAGGGGCTCCCACAGCCCCACTCACTTCCCGCAGGCCCTTCTCAAGCTGGGGCCCTGGCAAGGTGCCTCCGCATGCTCTCCTGCTGGATGGACAGGGCCACCAGGAAGAGCACAAACCACGTGGACTCAGGCGAGCTGGAGCCATCTTCTCCATAGTATTACGGACTTCTCGTAAGAGTAAATGACTGTGAACGTTGTAGTAAATGGCAGCTTAAGATAGTGTTAAGGACGAGTTGGTGTCTGTGGTAGGTTTTAGGCTGCTCCTAACCCTCCATTTCTTGCCTTCTGAGAGGTGGTTGAGGACAAGCGTATGCCTCTGTGTGTGTGTGTGTGTGTGTGCGCACGTGTAATCTCACCTGAATGGGGCTTATTCGGGAGAATGAGGCGTGGAGCTCTGGCTCAAACCTAGGAATGACGAGTTTTTCTGTCTTTTGGAAGAGTGCTTTTCTCCACAAGCCCTCTGACCACTGTGGGAGGCAAGAACAAGTGTTCCCTTGGAAATGTGAAGGGTCTTGTCCTCGTCCCTCAGGCCCTCCACCCACAGCACTTCCCACTACTCTGCTGTCCCTGCTGGCAGCCTCTGTCCCTCCAGAACAGCCAACCAGAGCACACTGTCCCCACCGCCTCCCCTGTCTCTCTGGAAAGTTGAAGTATCTTTCCAAAGGCCTTAGAAATGGCACAGAGGTGATAAGGAGTGGGTGCTTTGCTGCAGGCTCCCTTGCAAATTTACAATGAAGGCCTTTCTTCCCACCCCAAGTCCAAGAACAAATGCCAGCCATGCCCTCCGCCACTTGGAGAGATGAGACCCCAGTGGGGTAGCATAGAGGAACTGAGGTTAGACCCTTGTTGGCCCTCCGGCCTTTGCCACCTGGTGGCCACCCTCATCTTGCAGGGAGGAGCCTGCATTGGCTGGCGTCCCCTCTGCCATTCAGCAGGTGGGTGGGAGGACAAGAGGGACTCGCCTGTGCGAGCATCGCTCCTGGCCAGGCTCTCCAAGCACATTTCTCCCTCCGTTCCCCCTAAAAACAGAGTGACCTTGAAGTAGATGTTCTTTGCTCCTTGTTAGAGTTGAAGAGGCGGAGACTCATCTGTGGCACCAGGCTGCTAAGAGGCAAGGGTAGGCCCCAGCCCCCGGCCAGCTGTCCCGTCGCAAGCCCGGGCCAGGGCTGCCCTTTCTGTTTCCAGTCCTGTCGTGGACTTCCCGGCCGCCACGGGGCCCCGCCAGTCACCAGGCCACTGTGCAGTGGACGCTGAGCACCATTAGGAGTGGCCCGCCCAGACCCCTCCACCCAGACCAGGGCCCTCCAGAGCCTGCAGGCATCTGTGGGGACTCCCAGCCTGCAGCTTTCGGGAGAACCGGGTGGGCCCGAGGATGAAGGCGAAGGGGGAGCCTTAAGGAAGCAGCCCTGGGCCTTGCAGCAGCTGAGCCCATGAACTCGGTTCCTGGCCTGCCTTGCCCCTGGAGCCCACAGCCCCTGCTTGGGCTGCCCTCAGGGCAGCCTGGCCTCCTCCAGCCACTCTGAGCACATGTCTGGGGGTCACCACCAGGACAGCTTTGTTCTCCCAGCCCAGGCCGTGGAGCTGCTGTGTGACTGTCAGGCCTGGACAAGGCCTTAGGGATGGCGTCCCGCTGCGTATTTATTCAAGGTGACTCTTGTACTTGGCAAGGGAAGTCCACTGTGTGATTGTCTGTATTATTAATATAATTTGTTAAATAAACGTTTGTTTTAACCTCTTTCCCCAGTTTGCTATCGTGGTGTCTGAAGCCAGCAGAGGTCAGTGTCCCTCAGGGCAAGCCCCCAGCGCTCTCCCCCAGCAGGACACTTGTCACCGCCTGGACTGTCAGCCTTCTAGAAAAGGCTGGTGGGCTTCTTTGCCCCTGTTGAGATGACCTGCTTACAAGTCAGTGGGGTTCTGGGGGATGCAGGATGCCTCACCATTCTCTGGTGGCAGCCCTTTGGTGCTCCTGGAAGGAGAAAGCCTAGTTGCCATAAAGGCAGGTGTGGTTCCTGCGAGGTGGCCCCAGCAGGGAGGACCGGGGGCGCTTGGTGCCTTTTCACCTCCTGCGCCCTTGTCTGGGGGCGCACAGCACGCCAGAGTCTGGGTGGTTTCAGTCCTGTCCCGACTGTTTGCCTGCTTGTGAGACCTCTCCAGACACCAGCTAAGGAGGCTGCGGGGCCGGGGACAGGGGCAGGGCTCCCGAGTAGCTGGCAGTTCAGGTTCCACTATCAGAGTTCTTTGCCTCCTCTTAGCAGTCTCTGTGCTTCTGGGCCAGACACCAGTATGCCTGCAGCCTGTTCACACCAGACTCGGGCAGGAAGGAGCTAGAGCACGGCCACCTTAGTGCAGTGCTCACCCTGGGCACCAGCCCTGCCTCCACCACATCCCAGACCCCCAGCCTCTGGGATGTCTCAGGTGTTTATAGTAGGAGAGGAAAAGCAGCCCAGAGGACCTCACAGGAAACCCACAGCACAGCACGGCACAGCTGATGCTGGATTCCAATTCGGGCTCTGCCACCTCCTGACCACGTGGCCTTCGATGGGTCTCCTGCACCATGTGTCTGTCTAAGGGGACACAGTTCTCCTCCCTCAATGGCTTGCTCTGGGAAGATGGAAAGAGGACGCAGCGGGTCATTTCTCATGCAGCAGAGACTGCGTGGCATGCCAGGTCTTCCTGGGGGCCTGGGTTGTGTTACTGTCCACAGAACGTGTGGAGTCCCTCCTCTGTGCTGGGTCTGGAGACACCAAGGAAGTATAAGTGGTGGCCTTTGTATCGAGGACGCGGCCTCAAGCACTGCTTGGAACGGCAGACAGACCAATGCCCAGGGCCCCGGGGCTGCAAAGAGCTGAAATCTTCACTGGCCTACGCCAAGGTGGTAGCGACCAGCCAAGGAGGAGGCTCATGGCGACCAAAGCAGGTGCAGCCCAGCCTCAGGGGGCTGGCCTGGCAGCCCATTCCTCCTCTGCGCGTCCCACAGGGCTCACGCACCTAAGCTGACATCTCCCTGTGCCTCCAGCCGCTGGTTCCCGGCCTGACCACCATCTTACCCCTAACACTCAGGGCTTTCTCTTCCCATCTGAGATAGGATAGCTCCACTATCTCCCTCTAGAGTCACGCACGCCCCCACCTGGAGCCTTTTGGGACTGCTCCATTTGCAGCTGGACAGATCTATCATCTAGATCTGTTTTCAGACCCAGCCACTATATTCTCTTGTGGCTGCTGTGGTGTTAGTTCCGGCCACAAGACCTCTCATTTGGATCGCAGCATCTGCCCCTAGCCAGACCTGCCTCCCACATTGCCCTGTCATTCATCCCCCACACAGTCCAGATCCAGCCAACAGGACTCCTCACTCACCCTGCTTCATAGCCCCTCATTACCCTAGGAATGACGGCTGAGTCCCCACGATTCTGAGCCCCTCCCTCCTGGGCCTGGCTCACCTCCCACTGATGCCCCTGCTGAATTATCTGCAGTTCCCCAATGCTTCCTTACCTTTGTACATGGTATTCCCTCTGCCTAGAATGCTTTTCCCCTACTTTTCTGCCTGGAAAACTCCTATTCATCCTTCAAGACCCTGTTCCTGTACCTCCTCTGTGACATGCATCCTGATATCTTGGAGGCAAAGGTAACGAACGGTTCTCCCCTTCAAGCTGCCTACGCCTGGCGCAGGGGACCACGTGTCACTGCATCGCAGCCCCTTGAACCTCTCATTAGGTTATGTGCTCCTGGAAGAAGGGGTCCATGTTTCATTTATTATGCCGTCCCCCCTCATTATATACCCAGAGTGCCCAGCACAGGCCTAGAAAAGTGGTGGGCATCAGCAAATGCTCTCTGGATAAACTCCTTAGAGTGAATGAAGTAGACAGATGAACTGGACTCAATTGCCAAGGGGCCCTAGAAGGACAGACACCAGCAGTACAGGGCCCGTGTTGCCCAGCGGCAGGCCTCCCTGGACACGCCCTGATGTTGGCCCCAGAGAGAGCAGACAAAGGTATGAAAGCTGGGCCTCACCTGGCTCATCTCTGAAGCTGCAGTACCCAACACAAGACCTGGCTGCAGGCTGGCATCAGTCCATGGTGGTGACAGTGGGACAGGAAGGGGAACTGCCACGGGGTGCTGTGTCTCTTTCTAGAACCCAGCTCTGGGGTGGTGCCAGAGAAAGGAAGGAGGTGATGGATCACAGGACCCAACACTAAAATGGCCAGGGGCTCGAGTGTCAGGGGCTGGAGAACTTCAGAGATAAGTTGATTCCAAACTAGATATGGTTAATACACATAAAGAAATGAGAAGCCTGGCTTGCTTTATGAACGTGGGCATCAGAAGCCTCTACAAAGTTTTTGTTTGTTTGTTTGTTTGTTTGTTTTTTGAGATGGAATTTAGCTTTTGTCGCCCAGGCTGGAGTGCAATGGTGTGATCTCGGCTCACTGCATGCAACCTCTGCCTCCCGGGTTCAAGCAATTCCCGCCTCAGCCTCCTGAGTAGCTGGGATTACAGGCACCTGCCACCTCCTCTGGCTAATTTTTGTATTTTTAGTAGAGACAGGGTTTTGCCATGTTGGCCAGGCTGGTGTCGAACTCCTGACCTCAGGTGATACACCCTCCTCGGCCTCCCAAAGTGCTGGGATTACAGGCCTGAGCCACCGTGCCCAGCCAAGAAGCCTCAATAAAGTATTTGGCAGAGTAAAAGAAGGTCGGGTGTCTCAGACAAGAGATGGCAGAGGTCAGTTTTCTGGCTACGCCCATTCATCTCTCTCACATTGCCCTAGGTGGGTCATTTTCATCCATTTTCAGGTTGGGAGGGGTGTGAGCCATAGCCCACCAAGAGAGCAGAGGGCAGCACAGGCAGGCAGCTGGCTGACCCTGAGCCCCCTCCTCCCCTCGCCCCACCCCTTGGGTCAGGTTATTGCAGAGACACAGGTCTTGGGAACAGTGGTGCAGGGGCAGAGGTCTGGGAGGGTTCTGAGGGCTGGACTCCCAATGGGGAGGGCACACGGACAGAGGTTGGCACAGGTTGGAACACCCAAGACACATCTATCACCAGCCTCCTCATCCTTCTCTGGAGGGAACACAGGGTTCTCAACCTCAGCTACACATTAGAAACTTCTGAGAGTGGTTTAGAATTCCTGTGCCCAGATCCACACCCAGACCAATCAAACAAGAATCTCTGCAGGATGGAGCAAGGAGTCAGTAGTGTTCAAGCTTCCCAGGTGATATCAATGTGCAGCTGACATTAAGAACTCAATTCTGAGCTTTCACCACTTCCCTAGTTACGTGTTACCAGTCAGTAGAGCTGAGTCCCAGGGAACTATGGATTCCCGGGGGCAGGGGGTGGGGCAGGAAACAGACACCGGAAGAGCTATCCACCACTAGAAGACAGGAAGCTGAGCAACCCACACCAGCAGAAGCCGAAGTCACAGACCACACAGAGGACGAGTTAAATATAAACAAAAGGCATCCTCCAAGACGTGTGGAAGGACCCTGGGAACACTGGGCAAGGAGAAGTTGTTTGGAATAAGAGCCTGTCAGTTTTGAAATACTGACAGACCTAGAGAGAGAGAGAGAGAGAGACAGAAAGAGAGAGAAAAAAACAGATAAGCCAGTAATTGCACTTGAAGATTTTAACACCTCTCTCAGAAATTGTACTCAAATAAATAAATACGATAAAATACGAGCAAAGATATAAAACCTTTGAATAACCTGATTAATAAGCCCAGAACTTTCAAGCCAGCACAGATCCCATATCCTTTCAGAATCAACTATGTACTAAGCCGCTAAAGAAACCTCATTAAATTCCAAAGAGCCAATATCATATCTAAAACCATCTCTGATCATACAATGAAAAAATGAGAATGTAAAGCAAAATGATAGCTTTTTAAAACCAAACGATTGGAAAATGCAAAACCTACAACTGAATAAGAGGAAGCCACAATAAGGGAAATTATTAACATCTTAGAGGAAAATAATAACGAAATCGCTATATCACAGAATTTGTAGGAGGACTAGCATGGTGGCTCACACCTGTAATCCCAGTACTCTGGGAAGCCAAGGCTGGAGGATCACTTGAGGCCAGGAGTTTGAGACCAGCCTGGGCAACATAGTGAGACCCTGTCTCTACAAGAAATTTTTTTTTTTTTTAAGTAGCCGGTCATGGTGGTGTGTTCTGTAGTTCCAGCTACCTGGAAGGCTGAGGCAGGAGGACTGCTTAGCCCAGGAGTTTTAGGTTACAATGAGCTGATTGCACCACTGCACTCCACTCTCCTGGGTGACAGAAACCCCATCTCTAAAAAATAAAAATAAAAAAATTGTGGGACACGAAGCAGTAGACAATGAAATTTACAATTTAAATTTATACAAAAGCAAGAAAGACTGAAAATAAACAAGCTAAGCGTTTAACTGAAGAAGACGGGACAAGAGCAACAAGTAAATGCAAAGAAATAGGAAATAATGGTAGTGAAGAGTTGACGAAATCAAGCAAACAAATTATGAACAAAGGCAAAATTTTGTTCTTTGAAAAGACAGAAAGAGACAAACTTCAGACAAGAAGAACGAAGATGCAAATAAGAATTAAAAGATAACTGCGGATCTAACAGTTAACTAATAAGAATATTATTAATAACCATGTATTATCAAATATCTGGAAATATATAAAATATCAAAATTGGTATAAGAGAACTAAACAACTATTAAACAAACAATTGAAATAAAATTAAAGACCCTTTTCTCAAAATATCCCCAGGACCCAATCATCATATGGGTGAGTTTACTCAGACTCCCAAGAAATGACAGCCC
This sequence comes from Cacajao melanocephalus, assembly GCA_963573385.1. Taxonomy (NCBI): domain Eukaryota; kingdom Metazoa; phylum Chordata; class Mammalia; order Primates; family Pitheciidae; genus Cacajao; species Cacajao melanocephalus. The sequence continues at coordinate 234,803 of CAUYLG010012203.1, read as the reverse complement.
TTTTCTCACACAACTCATCCTAGAAAATAGGAAAAGGAGTAAGGCAGCCCATCTCACCTTAAAAGATGAGTGGATTCTAAACCAGATAACGTCAATACACAAACACACATGAAAATTAGACACTGGTTTTGCTTTATGAACATGGATATAAAAATTATCAATAAAATATTATCTGTCTGAATTCAGCAGTATATTCAATATTCATTCATTAAGACTGAGTAGGGATTATCCCAGGAATGCAAGAATGGCTCAACAGCGGAAAGTTCATTGGTATAATTCATCTCATTAATGGACTAAAGGAAAAAAATGCCACAATCAATTGATGCAGAAAATGCACTTGATAACTATCTTACTAGGAATTCTCTTCAAAATAGAGGCAAGTCAAGTACACCATTTCCTCTACGTACACTGGCAGTCCAAGCCATGCCGTAAGACATGAAAAATAAATGAAGTACAGGGGTTGAAAAGAAGAGACAGAGCCGTCATTCTCAGCAAGCTGTGTAATTATTTACACAGGAAACCTAACAGAATCAACAAACTATGAGAACAAATGGGAGAGTTCGGCAAAGTTGCCAGATATAAAAGCAGCTCCCATGGCTGGATGCAGTGGCTCATGCCTGTAATCCCAGCACTTTGGGAGGCCAAGGAGGGTGGATCACTTGAGGTTAGGAGTTTGAGACCAGCCTGGCCAACATGGTGAAACCCTGTCTCTATTAAAAATACAAAAATTAGCCAGGCGTGGTGACCGGCACCTGTAATCCCAACTACCCGGGAGGCTGACGTGGGAGAATTGCTTGAACCCCAGATGCAGAGGTTGCAGTGAGCCAAGATGACGCCATTGCACTCCAGCCTGGGCAACAGGAGCAAGACTCCATCTCAAAAAAATAAATAAAAGCAACTCCCAGAAATAAGTAATATTTCTCTATGTGTCCAACAGCAACTAGGAAATAAAGCAGAAAATAAGAGAACCTTTCATATAATCATAAAGTATTTAGGAATTAGCCTAACAAAAATGGGAAGACTTGTATGAATATTTTTTAACTCTTATAAGAGACAAAGGATATCTAAAGAAACACCAAGATATCCTATGTTTATGGCTGGAGCAGCTTAACATTCCAAGATCCCTTTCCACTAGAACATTCTAAGTGCCTTAAGATCAAGAACCCTTGTTCTTCATGTATACCTCTATGAATAGGGCAGTGTTTGGCACAAAATTGCCGCATGTTAAAGATTTATTCATTGAATGCATGTGAAGATGCCAGTTTTTCTCAAATTTCTATATTCAGCTCAAATCACAATTTAACCAAATCATAATAAAAAAAATCAAAAATTATTTTCTCAAAATAATTAAAGGAAGAGTTGTGGGGAGACTTGACAAAGTTATTCTAAAATGCTAAAAATGCTTATGGAAGAATAAAAGTGCCCAGTAGTTAAACATTTTGAAAAAAAGGAAACAGTAAAATGGGGATTCACTCTTCCAGCTACAGACACTGCAAGCTAATGAAAACGGTGTGGTGCCGTTCCAATGTAAGGCATTCACCACTGGGGAAACTGGATGTGGAATTTATGGACATCAGATTTTTCTGTGAATCTACAATGGTTCTAAATTTTTTTTAAAAAAAATTACGCAGTGTGGCACTGATCCTGAAATACGATGATGCATGGGTCGGAGAAGGTGGCTCATGCATGGACGTGTGCACACGCCGCTGTGGGAAAGATACCTAGGGGTGGAATTGCTGGATCAGAGGTGGCATATTTGCAGAATTAGTAAGTATTTCCAAATAGTCTTCTAAAGTGGTTGCAGCTATTTACACTCACCCCAGCAATGACAGTTCCAGCTATTCCACATCCTTAACAAAATTTGATATTGTCCGACTTTACAATTAGCAGTGTTAGCAGATGTGAAGCTGTATTTCATTGCAGTTGAAATTTGCAAGCCCCTGTTGACTAATGAGGTCGGGCAATTGTTCTTGTGCTTATTGGTCATCTGTAAACCTTCCTTTGTGAAGACCTGGTAAGTCTTTCGCCCATTCTTCTATTGGGTGTCTCTTCCTTGCTTTATTCCTTATATTCTTTATGTATTCTAAAAGTGAGTCCTTTATCATATAAACGTGCAAATATCTGGGCTGTGGCTTGCCTTTTCACCTTCTTAATGGTGTTTTGTTTTAGTTTGGTTTGGTTTTGGTTTTTTGAGACAGTCTGACTCTGTCGCCCAGGCTGGAGTGCAGTGGCACAATCTTGGCTCACTGCAACCTCTGCCTCCTGGGCTCAAGCGATTCTCCTGCCTCAGTCTCCTGAGTAGCTGGGATTACAGGTGTATGCCACCTCGCCTGGCTAATTTTTGTATTTTTAGTAGAGACAGGGTTTCACTATGTTAGCCAGGCTGGTCTCGACCCCCTGACCTCCAATGATCTGCCCTCCTCAGCCTCCTAAAGTTCTGAGATTACAGGTGTGGGCCACCACACCCGGCCCTTAATGGTATCTTTCAATGAACCAAAGTTATTAATAAACATAGTCCAATTTTCAATCTTTTCCTTTATGATCAGTGCTTTCTGTGTCTTGTCTAAGAATCTTTGCCTATCCTCCCAAACCTTTTTTAAAAAAAAGTTTGGCTTTTTCTCCTGCCAGTACCTTCCCTGGAAGATGAGTGAGGAAGGGTTTCTGGTGGAGGCAAGGTATGCCCTGAGCTCTAGAGAGGGGCTGGGCTGGGATACATTTCCTGGGGAAGGTAAGCACATGCCAAGGGGGGAGGGTACTTCATTGTTCACTGGGCATCAGCAAACGTTTATGGAGGAGAGTAGGAGTGGCCTTGTGTGTGTCATCACCACAGTCCTGCAGTTAGGGATGCCCCATTTAGCAGATGAGGAAACCGAGGCTCTAGAGAGTGCTCAGAAGCACACAGCCAGACAGGGGCAGCTCAGGGCCTCCAGCCCAGGCACGTCCAACTCCAGTGCCATTCCTGAGCTTGGCTTGGATTATGCACACCTGGAAAGAGGTGTCCTGTCCTGTGGTGTTAAGGTGAGGACGGCTCATGAGGTCAGACAGGCCCAGTTCAGGGCCCAGCTTAGTTACCTCCCTCCACGTGCCAGGGTCTGGGGGATAACAGCAGCCAGCAGCCACCCAGGCTTTCTGGAGGAGGAATTGAGCAAATCCTTTACATGCTTGGCCTGGGGCGTGGCACATTGCGGGGCCTAGGGGGTGCAGCAGAAGGCACTTGACCATGGGAAAGCCCCACCAGGCCCCACCCGCAGGAAGGGGGACTGAGGGTCTAAGGTCATGTGACCTGCCTCCCCCGACCTGTCCCCTGGCGTTGTGCAGACTCAGGAGCACGCCTTGCTTGGAATCTGCTTCCAGGTTAAGCACCTGCCCCAGTCGCTCAAGAGAGCTTCCTGCTGGGGCCTCCAGCACCCCACCTCACTGATTAGGGGGCACTCCCTAGGGTGGGTCCTGGCAGGGGCTGAGACCACCTCCAGCAGGCCCAGGAAGAGGCACTTCGCAGCGAGGCAAAGCCCCTTGGAGTCCCATTGCCCAGCGAGAGGGCCCCAGGAGGTCTCTGGCTTGCTTTCTCCCCTGGAACACGAGGGTCCTGGCACCTCCTCCCCTTCCAGGTTGCCTGGCAGGGTGGATGTCCAGGACCGCCCCACGCGAGGCCCCTCCCACCGCGCTGCCCGCCCTGGACCCCGCCCTCAGACACGGATTCGCCCGCGGTCCGGCCGTGCGGGGGCGCTCGGCTCCCCGGCCCTCGCTGGACCCTGCGGAAACGCCCCGGCTGCGCGATGGGGATGTTCCGACCCCGGCACACGCTAGGCGGAGCTCCGCGGACTGGCGGAAAATCATTCCTTCGGCCCCGCACCGCGGAGATGTGTTTGGAAGGAGGCTAGCCCGCCGTCCCCGCCGCACCCCCCGGGCTCCCACCCTCCGGCGTCCGGATCGCGTGGACCCGGGGCGGCTCCCACAGACAGCAGGCCGGGCTCAGCCACGCTAGCCTTGCTTGGGAATGCGGGTCGGCTGGAGGGGGCCAAGCAAGCCCCCAGCTCCACCCGCCCTTAAAGTCACATCAGGTGCCTCAGTATTCGCATCTGGAAAATGGGGACAGCAACAGTCCCTCCTTTAAAAGGTTGTTGAGAAAGTTAAAAGGAGATTTGTCATTAGTGCCCAGCTTCCAGGCCTTAGGCAAGCCACCTAAGCCCGTCCCTGAGCCTCAGTTTCCCCCACTGTAAAATGTGGATAAGGAAAGTCCTGCCCTCGGCCGGGCGCGGTGGCTCATGCCTATAATCCCAGGACTTTGGAAGGCCGATGCGGGCAGATCACCTGAAGTCAGGAGTTCGAGACCAGCCTGACCAACATGGAGGAAACCCTGTCTCTATTAAAACTACAAAATTAGCCGGGCATCATTGCAGCTCCTGTAATCCCAGCTACTTGGGAAGCTGAGGTAGGAGAATCACTTGAACCAGGGAGGTAGACGTTGTGGGGTTGCGGTAGGCCAAGATCACACCATTGTACTTCAGCCTGGGCAACAAAAGCGAAACTCCACTGCATCTCAAAAAAAGAAAGAAAGAAAGAAAGAAAAGCCCTCCTCTCACAGGGCCATTGGATAATACGATAAGCTTGGCCCATGCTGCTGGGCACCCCCTGAGCTCTCAGTAAATGGAGCTATTGGGGTCATGTCTGCTCAGCAAAGGCCCTGCCTGCAGTCCCAATCCGGTGCCCAAATCCCACGGGTTGTCATTTAGGGACCCAGGCCCCCCAGTTTGGGAGCTGGTGGCTTAGAGTGGGTGCTCCCTCTGGTCCCTGGCTGTGCAGCCACAAGTGTCTGGGCAGGAGGCTCGGCGGCAGTGCCCCTCCCCTGGCTGCCCTGCAGGGCCTGCTGTGGTTGAGTCACCCAGCAAAAACACTCTGCTTTTTGATACCATCCAGAAAATGAAAATGTCCCAAGCGCCTAATCCTTCCCTTCCTTTTGGCAACTTAAACTGCCCTGAAATACAGCCAAGATATTGAACGCAGTGTGAGCGTCCTTGCCAGAGCGTAGCCCTCCCGCAAAGCCAGCCTTGGGGAGCTTGTTGAGCAAAGCCACGTTCCTCCATCAGACTCTGCCTGGTTAGGTATGGAGCAACCCTGGCCCCCACCAGCCGGCATCTCAGCCGCCTTCAAACCCGCCGACCTGAGGGGCACGCCAGGAACCCTGACTTCCTTCCCAGCCTGGGCTGTGCCGCCCCCAATCCCCCCCTGAAAAATATTTGAAATGGTCTTTGACTGAAATGAGATTAATCCTCAGTTCCCTGACAGTGTCTTTGGGCATGTGTTTTTATAACCTCTCTTTCAAATGAGAACCATTTGTCGCTGGGAAGCTGAGGAGGCCTTGCCCCAACTGCTGGGCCACACATCACCGGCACCTGATTGAATGTCACGGACAGTGGAGGGGGCAGGGCTGAGGTGAGGGCCATGCACTCAGGGCCAACTGTCCTCCGCTGGCCTTTGCCCGAGTCCCCATCTCCAGCCAGTGGTATAAGCTAGAGGATATGAATTCCAACCTGGATTCCCCACACCACAGTATGCCCTCAAGCCAGTGACTTTGCCTCTCTGAGCCTCACCTTCCTCATCTGTAAAATGGGGGTGCTTATGGCTCCTGTCACCCAGGTGATGGGTTCAGTCCAGCGCCTGAAGACGACTGAGCCTTGATGTTTGATGAGGCTTTTGAACACAACCTCAGCTCCCTCAGAACTCCTGCTGGGAGGGCAGAGTCCCCCCACCCCGCCCCAGGCTGGGGTCTTCCAGAGGGCCGCAAACAGTCATCCTAAATGTGGTTCAAGTCTCCTACTCTTCCAGACTTGCCCCTAAACGAGAGGCCATCTCTGCTAAGAACCCGAGTTGCCATGCTTGCCTAGGGAGAGAGCTGTGCCTCCATGCAAGTTCTTTCATTAACTCTGAGCACTGGCTCGGTGGCCTCCTCTCCCGGCACCATCCCCCGCCACCCCCACCATCCCAGGTCCTGTTTGAAGTCTGCGACACTACCACCCCCTCCCGCCTTCGCCTTCCTGCCGTCCCTGCTTGCTGAAGCAGCTACAGCCCCTTAGGGCTCAGCTGGGAGGGATTTATTGGAGAATTTCAATCATGGGGTCTTGGCTCAAATTTACTTCCTCAAAAATCTCCCCAGAAGTTGGCTACATGTGAAACTGAGGCATGAAGGAAGGACTCGGATGATCTCGACTCGGAACCCCACCTGGGCCTGTCAGAGAATTCACAGCCCCTCACTTGGAGGAAGAGAGCACAGAACAGCAAGAAAGGCAGGTTCCTGGGACGAGGCGGAGGTACCGGGCTTGGTTCACTTTTAAGGAGCTGCTTAGAAAGTTTTTCAGCTTTGGCCTCCACCCCAGCCTCCAACCATGACACTTGAGTGCAGGTGTCTGATCTCTGTGGTGTAAGCCACCTGTTGGTCTTGGGGTGGGGAAGTGTGGGACGGAATCCAGGTTGAGAGTCCTGAAGTATAGAATCAGAAACTGTAGAATCAAAGCCACGCTGGTGTGCCATTTTTCTTAAACCTCGTGGGTTCCCTCCCCAAAAGGCATTCCCTGGGCGGCTTTCAGACTAAGGAGCCCACGCCCTTCCACGGGAGCCCAGCCAAGAAGGGCCCGGGACAGAGGCTCTATGCATGGTTCATTTTTCTCCCCTCTGGGCAGGGCTGACTCATTCCATTTCTCAGAGCGATCTTTGCAATGATGGATAAGCTGAGGCCCCCAGCTGCCGTGGCTCTGGGGAGAAAAACCATCTTTCGCAGTTTCACATGAAGCCTCCTACTTCTTTCTTAACAAGTGCTGAAAGCGGCACAAAGAGAAACACCCTGGACTCCCATGACCAAGGAGATGACCACATCGGGCTGCAGAGCTCAGGAATAGGAACTAGCTGGCCGAGCGGCCCGGGGGTGAGGTGTCCGATTCCCTCCCAGGACTCCTGGCCAACTGCGCTTTGAAGCCGTGGCTGAGGCTGCGGCGCTGGGGAGGAGTGGGACCAGGGGCGGGCCTCCCCTGCACGATGTACACAGATTGACCGAGATAAAGGAACCGCAGCTTCGTCCAACTTGTGCTGAATCGCTCTTTTCAAAAGCCCTTTCAGATGGTTTCATTTCTCTGCCCGCTTTGTTGAAAGATGTAAAAATTTCAAACCACCACAAAGTAAACATTTCAAAACCCTCTCTTTTCAAAATCAGTCACATTTTCAAAAAATCTCTTGAATTCCATCCCCCGCACCCCACTTCTTTTGCTGTCTTTGAATTGGAGTGTTTTTCATTAATTTCGAAGCAGTCCAGGTAAAGCTGGTGTTTTCGAGCCGTGTTTTACGGGCGGGAAGTAGCTTTGTTATTTAGTAGATGTATTAGATAAGTCGATGTCTTGTCAAAATCAAGCAGGTTTTCTTTATTAGGGTGAAATCGTAATGAACTCATCTGCTTCTAATATTTATAAAGAGAAGAGAGGCCATTAATTCTACTGCTTGTGAATAAAACCATCTGTGATTTCTTTCCATTTGATGGGTTTGGTTTTAATATACATTTTTCACAAATAAGCACAGAGATTTTTTGGTAAAAATGTCACATTCAGGATCTCATAAAGAAAGAATGCAAAGAGGGGAAAACTAAATGTTTTGTTAGCTAAGTAATTTCTCACCTTGCAGAGTGGGGAACACTTGAGCCAACGTTAGCACATTAGGTGATAGAATCGCCGTTCCCCGCTAATGCAGTCCATGACATGTGACATGGCAAACCTCGTCCGTTTTGAAGTTTGTTTTCCTTCGGGAATTACACAGTTCGTTTAACCTAATCTGTCCTGACACTTGAATTATAATATTATGAGCTTCTTCGGGGAAGTAAAACAGTAGTTGCCTGCTTAAAAGCAAAGCAGAAGTTAATAAAGTGGGCAAAATGTCAAGGAAAGAGGGCTAATCGAATCATGGCGTCATTCTCTAGAGAAAATATAGTCAAGTTGTATTTTTTTTTCCAGTGGAAATCTTGGACGCCTAATGACATATTTCTGTCCAGGAAGAAATTTGAACTCTGAAGCCGAACTTGATTAAACCCCAAACCGAGAGACCTTGCCCAATGGGACCACTCTGGGACTTTGACTTCTGGGTGTCGGAGCTTAATTAAAATATTCATCCAGCTGCTCTCCACTCACCAAGGGGGCCCAGAGGAATTAAACCAATAAGCTTAATTCTATTAGTTCACCTGCCTATGTACATAGAGATGCGGAGGACCATTTACCGATTCAGAAAAAAAATCATCAGACCCACCCTGTAAATTCAGCATGGGCAGCCGTCACTGCAGCTGCAAAATCATCTCCCTAGCAGACGTAACATTCAGGAATCTCAACTCCCGACTCCTAACACTCACAGCTATTTTTAAGACTCTTCTAAGAAAACCAAAATGCCAAACGGGTCAATACAAGGATTTATGTGCGTGCGTGTGTGTATGTTATGATTTATGTGTCACTTATAACAACATGTAACATTTACTTTGTGCCACAATGCTGAGCCTTTCTCATTCGTATCTCAAGGCAACTGTCACTTCCACTCTAAAAAGTCAACACTATCATTACCCCCACTTGACAGATGAGAAAACTGAGGCTCCGTGAGATGAAATGACCTGAAGCCCAGAATTCTCAGACCACAGAATCTGCTGAGCATTTAACCCCTAGTAATGAGGGCTCTACTGAAATTTGGATCTTTGTTTTGTATTTTAATTCATGTCGTATCTGCCATGTACACACCTAGTGTGTGTACATTTGGAAGGTACACAAACTACAAAGTGAAAAGTCAGCCTCCCATCATCCCCACCTCAGCGGCCTGCTCCCCTCCCCAAGGCAGCCACCATAGATAATTTGTCTCTCCTTCCAGAGTGGAGGCTGATACCAGCCAGTGCACATGTGGCTCTTTTTGTAAAAACAGATACCGAGCCTAATAGGTAAGCTGCTCTGCAGCTTGCTTTTCTCATTTAATAATATATCTTGGGAGAGTTCTCCATCTCGTTCCTTTAAAGACTACGTGTCATTCCATTCAATAGAAGGAGCAGACTGACCCCTATGGGATTGTCCATATTCAACCATTTTTGACCAGCAAAAGGTGGCAATTTCATGTGATTCTGCCTGATACCATCATTGTTTACTGAATCTCCTGTGATGGGCGTTTGGCTGGGTGGTTTCACATCTTTGGCCCTTATAAACAGTGCCGTGATGGGTATCTTTTGCACACGCTGGTGGGTATTATCTGTAGGATAAATTCCTAGAGGTGCCACTGCCTCTGAGACCCTGGGTAAGTCAAATTCCTTAACCCCGAGTATGAAACAAAGCGGCGCATTAGATGATTTCTGAAGCCCCAGCGGGTTCTGCCGTTCTGCAAGAATATTCCTCCACATCTGTAATTCTACATCATACCTAGAGATTCCTCACCCTGACCCTGTGACTATAACCACAGCTCAAGCCCAGGGTCCCCCAAATCACTGTGGAAACAAATGTTTTCCACTAAATGCTAACTAACTCCCTGCTGGCCGTATTTGTCAACTGGAGAATGAGACATTTCCCGGTGATCAATACAAATGGAATAGAAATCTATCCTGGGCAGCAGCAGCAAGACTTGGTTTTTAATAAGGGAACCTCCAGAGGATATTGCATTCCTATGACAATGGCTGACAGACCTTGATTTTTAGTGTCAGAAGCTGTTTGATGCAAAGATCTGTGGCTGGGCCCGGCCAGGCGGTGGGTGGGGAGTTCGGGCTGGAACCAGGCTGGTCCTGAAAGGCTGTTGCAGAAGCCTGCCGGCCACTCCAGCCCACTGCCCATCCGCAGCCCCTGTGGGCCACCTGTGCATGTAGGCGGACACATTTGCCAGTTGGACTACGGGGAACCGGCCGGGCCGGACAGCTAGCCAAAGATGATCCATAGCCACAGATCTGGTTATTTACGGCTTGCCCCTGGTCCCCAGTGACCGGGCAGCTCTCAGATAACAGCAGTTCATCTTAAACAAGACCAGGTACTTGGACAGAGGTGGCAGAGAACACAAACGATGGTATTGATGGTCTCTTTTCTTGCTGTAAATTAATCTGGTAACAGAGTGACTCAGAGACGCCCTGCGTTACTTGTGGTTTGCAGTCTTCGGAAGGGTTAGCTACAAACTGCCCAAGACAAACTAGGATGTTCTGAAAACACAATTCTTGCCCAAACCGCTGAGACGACTCTGGGTTCCATCTCTTGATTCTTCTGCCTCTTTTAAAATTATCTGCTGATATAGACCAGGGCTGGGAAAGACGGCAGAAACAGGAAAACAGCTGGCATGCAAAGGAGATAGGATCGGCAGTGATTTATTTCCAGCGACGTGATATTTTAGGTTATTGTTGTTGTTGTATGTGTGCAATAAATCATATTTTAAAGTATCCGTTAATAGAGTGTTTTATTCTCAAAAAATAATTTTTTTTAAAAAATTCTTTCAAGTGGATGGGTTGTTTCTCAAGTTGCACCCTCAGGTTTTATTAAGAGATGTGACAATAAGAACATGCCAATAAATTTTTCCACTGGGAAATTTCGCTACTTAGAAAAAGTCTTGTCCTTGTAAAAAAGTAGAAGAAAAACAAGAGAGGGAGCCTTAGAGATGATTGCTTAAAATACTTTGTTTGAATATATGTAAGTGTATTTAGGCCTTCGGCTTTTTAACCACCAAATTCATGTTTAGGAATTTTAAGCACCACGATGAGGTTTCTCTCCGAGTTTCCAAAGGCAGCTTCAAAATTGCATCTACCAGAGCCTTTAAAATCAGGCACAGAGGTCCCCGAGGAAGGTCTCAGGGGATGATTACAAGATTCCTCTGTGAGACACGGCAACACCCGCAGCCTGGCTCACGGGCACTCTCGGACCCTCTGTTGAAAGCAACAGACTAGGCTGCGGCTTAAAACTAATCTTGTCCTCGGCTCCCTGGCAAGAGGTCAGCGGGCGAGTCTTCCAGAAGATGATCCCCAGCCAGATCTGAAGGGCTCCAAGAATATAACAAGTTGTAAAAGGGCAGGGGAAGGGGGAGAGAGAAAGAAAGAAAAAGAATAAAAGCAAAATTAATTTTCACAATTAAGTATTTTTTTTCCATGTAGTTAATTTCCAGCCGCTCACGTTTATTGCACATTAATTATGCATACAGCTTTTGTGCGACTTAAAAAGTGAGGAATGTGATCCTTATTCTTTTATGGAGGCTCCGGCTGCCGTGCTGTAGGCTCTGCGGCTTCGGGTCAGAGGGGCAGTAGCCGAGTCCACCTCTGCGAGCAGCCAGCGGCGGGGCCACCTCACCCCCAGCCAGTCCAGGGCTCTCAGATTCCCCCACTTCAACTTTCTTAAGAGCGTTTCCTATAGTAGGGGTGGTGATCGGGGGCCGAGGGGGCCTGCACGATTGGCTGGATGTGTTTCTGGGCTGAATCTTGGGGGAAGGACCCTGAACTAACCCCTGACCAGCCTCCCCCTCAGCTTGCCCTGGCCAGTATCCATGTTCAACCCCACTGACCCAGGCCTGGGTGTGAAAACAGGAGTGAAACGAACAAGGCCTTGGCCGGGAGGCGTTGGGGGCACATATCCTTCCTCCAAGCCACTCTGTGCACCACAGGATGCCAAAGAGGTGGGAGTATTAACCGGGCTGTGAGATGCTTCCCCTAATCCCAGCCTCAGACTCCTGATGACCCCTCAAAGGCCTCAGGAAGGGCTGGGCAGGTGGCCCCTCTGCCCACATGCTGTGTGGCACTAGACCAGTGCCACAGCCTCTCTGTGCCCTCTCCGAATATGCATGGAAGTTCCTCTGAACAGCAGCAGGCCCATGCCTCTGTCCCTGGGAGAGCTCCTTGAACCTGATGCCCTCTGCATCCCAGCTCAGAACCCACCAAACAGGACCCTCCCATACAAACGACAGGGTTCACCACTCGACACATCCACAGTGTGGGGTGCAGACAGCCCCGTCATCAGCTGCCCGAACTTCGGCCAAGAGCAAAGACCCAGGAGCCCGAGACCCCTCGTTCCATCCACGGGGAGACCCTCTGGGACTCAAGAACAGTTGTCCCCGTTGGACCAGGACCCTTGAGCTCTGCTCGGTGCTTGGCTCCCCACGTCCCCGGAAGCATGCTCTTCCTCCTCAGTCCAGGAGCCAGAGCTCCCACCGGAGCCAGCCTGGTTGATTTCCTATGCAGATCCTGAGCAAACAGAGTCGGGACCCTTGTCCAGCCTCACTGCCCCCACTGCTGGGCACTTTGGCTAAGGTGGCTGCCCCTCTCTGGTCCGGTTCTGCATCCAAAAATGGGATTCGGAATTGGACACAGGGCTAGGTGGAGCATCATCTCCGAAGCACCCAGCCCAGTCTGAGCACCCAGGAAATGGCCTAAGGGGTGGACACAGAGACCCATTTTATAGCTGAGGAAACAGACTTTCAGAGGCGAGGTGCCCTGCCCTGCCTGGAGGCAACAAGGCCAGATGTGTGAAGGCTCCTGGTGCTGTCCTGGGTCCCGCCACCGTCAGCCCACCAGGGTTTAGAACACAACCCCTGATGGTGGAGACGAGAAGTTAGAAGCGGAAACTCACGAAACCGGTCCCCCTGTCCCACAGGGCGGCTTTTGCAGCAGGCCGGCTGGGCCTTCCACACGGCAGAGGTGGCCGCTCTCACTCCTCGTCCGAGCTCCCCAGGTTCACAACCACAAACCAGCCACCAGGCATCAGCCCCAGAAACAAAGACTGCAGCGAGCAGAGCTGGTTCGCTCCCGCCAGCCCGGCCCTGCAGCCGTAACAGATCCCACCGCAGCCAAAAGCCTGAGCTTCATAACCAGGGACCTGACGACAGCCCTGGCCACCACCCCAACCCCTGACCCAACTGTGGGAGGGGGGCAGGGGCCTGGGCCACCTCTTTTCTCTTTTTTTTTTTCTTTTGTTTTAATAAAAACTGCTCTCCCAATGGTCCTGCTGGGATAAACTGTAAAACATCTCTCCCGATCTCTTCTGGAATCCTGCAGTGACTCTAGGACAAACTTGAAAATAAAATCGTCATCATAAAGAAATCAACCGTGCATAACAATAAACAACATGTTTAACATTTATGACTCTGTGTTCTGACAAACTAAAATGTGAAAACATGCCAAAATTTGGCTTTCATAAAACAATTTCTCATCAAGTTCTTTCCTTTGACAAAATGCCTCTGTGTCATTCCTGCCTGGTGAGATTTGCTGCAAACCAGTCGCATTTCCAGAAACGGGTTTTGGGTTTGAGGCTTGTGTGATCCCCAGAGCCTCCCTCTGGCTCTGTTAGATTTCCTCTGATTGACAATATTCTCCCCTAGTGACAATATTCTAGCTTTCCTAGTAAACAGTAGTGAGCAATCATGTCGCTCAGGGACAGGAGTGGGTGTCACCATCATTCAGAAACAGGAAACCTTACGAGGCAGCCAGTCACAGGCACCAGAACTCCGCTTTTTTTTTTTTTTTTTTTCCTAACTGTGGTAAAACACACAGCATGCAAAATTCACCCGCTTAACCATATTTAAATGTACAGTTTGTGGCTTAACTACCCTCACAGTGTTGCGCAATCATGACCCCATTCATTTCTAGAACTCACTGCATTTTGCAAAACTGAAACTCTGTCCCCACTAAATAAGAACTCCCCACTCCTCCCTTCCCCAGCCCTGGGCAATCTCCATTCCGTTTTCTGCCTCATGAGCTTGACTTCTCTGGATACCTCATATAACTGGATTCATTCTGCATTGTCTTTTTGTGACTGACTCCTTTCACTGAGTGTAACACCCTCCAGGTTCACCGTGTTATAGCACGTGTTTGAATTTCACCCCTTTTTAAGGCTGAATAATATTCTGTTCCCAAAGCCCTATTTCTAACACTACACAGAGCACAGACCCACATTCTGACATGAGAACACACCCAGATCGGCATCTTAAGACAGCCATACATGCACCTAAATGCACCTCCACCCCCTCCAGTCTCTCGTGCACACATGAGGACCACCCTTCTGGACCTGTGAGATCCTCAGTTACACCCACAGATGAATGCAGTCACCCCGCAGCATCCATCTGCAGCTCTCACCTGGGCACGCCCCCATGCACACCCCCCATCAGAAGGGGTTGTGGGAAATTTTGGAGACTCTTGGGGACATCATAGCTGGAGGGTCCCAGGGACCCATCTCAGCGCTGGGTGGCGGGGGGTATTTTGGCACTTGAACCCCTCCCCGTCCATCTCCAGGTACCCTCCCCAGAGTAAAGGAAAGGGTGCTCAGCACCTCGGCAGGCCCCATAGCTCCCCGTCCAAGCTTAGCTTCCGTGGCCCCAAGGGGAACTGAGAACTTGGTGAGGGGAACACCAGTCAGCCCAGGTCTCAGAGATTTGAACCCAGATCTAATCTGCGTGTAAGCCTAGTAAACAGTAGTGAGCAAAATGTGTTCTAGATTGTGAAAGACAGAACATTTGTGAGGATGGGGCTGAGCTGGAAAAACAGGACCTTCTATGCCCAGGAGCATGAATGGGGTCCCAGGGGCAGCCTCTGGCCTGGGACATGTTCCCTGTGCACACCCTGAGCAACTACTGTATACTAGCACGGCGCTCTGCTCTCTTGGAGATTTCAAACTTTGGAATGGGAGTGTCATTCCATCCTCCTCCAGCTGCCCCACAGGAGGACCAAGCTCAAAGGAAGTTTTGCAAACAGTAACACAACACACTACCTCCTCATCTACCAAAGATCCCAAAACTGACGCCTCAACTAATTCTCAAAACCCCTCCAACTCCAGTCACTGTTCATTTTCTTCAGATGATAATGGTGTTGTGGTTAAGAGAATATCCTTATTCTTAGAAATGCACACGGAAGTATTTAGGGATGATGCCTGAAACTTACTTTCAAACTTTCAGCAAAAAAATACATAGCTCCCGAGATGTGTCTACATATCTATGTAGTTATGTAGTTATGCGTGTCGGCTCTGGGAGGGGGTCCGAGAGTGTTCCTTGTATTCTTCCCTCAGCTCTTCCGTATATCTGTATATTTTTATCATAAAAATTTGGGAAGAAAAATCCCTTACCCTCATTATGCCCATCCTGGGATCACCCCTCTCCCACTGCACCCTGTCATCATGAAGTGACCAGGAAGTCCAAGAGGCCATGTCAATGGCAGGACGTTGAAAGAATGTTCTGCCGGGTTCACAGGCAGGAATATGCAACTTCCTACCTCTCAGCAGAGGCGTGTGGCTCAGCCCCCAGCTGCTGAATGAGCTCTTTAGGACGGGAGCAGGAAGCTGCCCCAAGGTGACTTCCCTACCACACGCCATCCCCAGGGACCCAGAGACAAACAGGAGGGCTATCCCCAGCCCTCTCTCCTTATGGTCTAGCTGTGCTCTGGGGTGTCCCAAACAGCTGTGAAGTGTGTGGCACAGAATCCATTGCTCATCAGAACCAGAAACCAGCCGGGCATGGTGGCTCATGCCTGTAATCCCAGCACTTTGGGAGGCCGAGGTGGGTGGATCACTGGAGGTCAGGAGTTCGAGACCAGCCTGACCAATATGGTGAAACCCTGTCTCTACTAAAAATGCAAAAATTAGCCAGGCGTGGTGACATGTGCCTGTAGTCCCAGCTACTCAGGAGGCCGAGGCAGAAGAATCTCTTGAGGCTGGGAGGCAGAGGTTTCAGTGAGCCGAGACCATGCCACTACACTCCAGCCTGGACAACAGAGCAAGACTCTGTCTTTAAAAAAAAAAAAAACAAAACAGAAGCCCCTCCATGAACGCAGGACCACATCTCTTTCACTCTTGCTGTCTCCCCAGTGCCAACCTAGGGCTTGGCACACAGTGGGCACTTGGAGTAAATTAAAGCTTACGGCCAATGTTCTCTCTTTCACAAATTAGAACACATTTCAGGTCATTCCTCATAGCCTGCCAGCCTGCAGAGATAAGAGGTGAACGGCCCACAATGAGTGGGACCCTGGCCACCCCTGCCGACTGACCTGGGCAGCTGCAGCTGTGGGGTAAGCAGACCGCAGCTGGGAGGAGGCTGAGGAGCCTGGCGGAAAAGCCTCAAGAGCCAAAGCTGGGATCAGGGCAGGAGGAAGGCAACTGGAGTCAGAGATGGAGGAGGGCCAGGGCCAGGCTGTTCTGGAGTTGCCTTTAACCCCAGGACACCTTCCAAGCGAGGACCCTGGGACTGGGACCAGGCAGCCTCTCCCTGGCTGCTCAGTGTCTGCCGGCTGGGAAGGAGGCCTCCCCAGACCAGGAAGAAGCACCAGAGAGGGTGTTTGTTTTAATCATCAGAGATCAAAGACAAGACCCACAGGCTGGTGGTCCTCCTGGGGTAGCCAGGCCCTTTCCTCTCCTCCTGCCCCAGAGTGGCTGACTCCAAACCCCCATTCCTTCCAGAGAGGCCCCCCAGGGCAGCCGGGGCTCACGAAGGCCTCTGGACACTCCGTTCTCCCAGGGCATAGAGGAGGAGGTAGGGATAGGTGTCCAGAGACCTCAGAGCCTGAGGTCTTGCTGACGTTATGGCTGTGACCTCACAGAAAACTCAGTCATGGGTAAGAGAAACGAGAGACGGATGGTGCAGCTAGAAAACTGCCGTGTTCACGGGGCCAGCTAAGGCTCCCCACCTTCAGGAAGGACAGTGGTTGAGAGCAGGACCCAGGGATGACAGATTCAGTCCCATTTTGCATCCAAGCAGTGAACCTAGTTCTTGGGGCCTCTGTTTGCTCTTCTGGAAAAGGGGCACATGGGTGCTACTGCCATGAACAGCGTGTGTCAAATACTTGGCTCAGAGCCTGGTGCGGAGTGAGTGGCCCATGGGCAGCCAGCGTTCCTGTCATCAGTGCTGTTAGCCTGCATGCGCTCGTGACGCGAGGGACCTCCTGGCTGCTGCAATTCGCTGAGATGCATTTAAGGTGATGCTTCCCCCGGGGGACCGGCAGAAACTGCGTGATTGGCAAGTGGGTCTGGATGTCAAGCCCCGCAAAGTGTCCTGGGCCAGTGACACCCCCACCAGGGCCTGCCATCTCCCTGCCCCACACGCCTGGGTGCCCCAGGAGGTGGGCTGGCCTGTACCGCCTGAGGACAGAGGCCAGCGACTTTGTCCCTGCTCTGTTTGCCATGAAAGAGCAAAACCACCACAGGGTTCAAAGGAAAAGAGGAAAACCCAGTAACTCGTCCCAGACGGTGTGTCCACTTTATCAAAGCTGATTTCAGGGAGCAAAGTTCCCACCAGGAGAGGCCACAGCCTCATTAGAGAGTTCTGGGAATGATGAAAAGCCAGGCCGCCGTGCACATCCCTGGGACAATTAGGCCTTGTCCCTCCACCTTCAAAGGCAATCTCGCTGTCTCTGCGTGCGTGTGCACATGTGAAAGGGTATGACAGTCTCTCCCTGGGTTTCTCTTCCTCCTCTTTGTATTTCTTTTTTGGTCTCCCTGTCTTTCTGTTCTCTCTTCTTTCCATCCATCCTTTAACCCTTCCTGGCACCCAGGCACGCTGCACATTTGAGATGATCCCTCTTCTGTTCAGTGGGTACCTACACATGTCCCAGACCAGACAAAACCTGCCCCAGGAGACCCCACCCTCGTGTCCTCAGAGGAGGCCCCAGACACTGCCCCCCCCCGCCACCAGACACCCAGCTTAGCCAAAAGATGGGAATGGCGCAATCACTGCTACTGATTCCTTCCTCTGAACTCTAATTCTCCCCATCCTGAGGACAGAATGCAAACTATTCCCCCACAGCAAACTCTGGTTTCCGGATGCCTCTGTTGGATGCAACAGGGTCTGAGCGGAGATTCTTCTCCAAATCCCGACTAGCAGCCTCCCCCCACCCCCAACCCTATGGAACATTTCTTACCCACGGCAGGAGTTACAAGCAAGGCAGTAACACACTCCTCCACACCCCGGACGCTGCCAGGGCCTTAAGCTGAGAGGCGTTCTACTGTCCAGAGACATGGACTCATCTCGGGGATGCCACCCTAAACTGATCCACGCCCCACATGCACACAACACAGGCCTGCCCGGGCCTGCCCATGCTGCCAGCACCCTGGCCCCTGGCACCATGAAAGGTTCCTAGAACAGACACTGCCACGTGTGAGATGCAGATTCTTACATCAGGCAGTTATTGGAGGGGATTGGCCTGTTCCTTTAAGTGAGAAGGCAAATTCTACATACTTGTTTTTGTCATAACACCGGAGGAAACAGCGCAATATTTTCAAAATTAGAAACAGCCTTGGGTCTCTGCCCCTCGCTGATGGTACTCGGGTATTAATCCATTAAGGCAATCAAAAGAGCTTAAATAAAAGTCTGAAGCCTGCAATATACATGTCAATGAACAAGCGGTAAAACTTCCTGAAAAGGTGATTTCAAAGCCATATTGCCCACGCTTGGCAAATTGCATATTTAATTATTTTGTCAGTCCCTCTTTCTCCTCTAATCTTTGGAGAAAATGCCTTTGACCACGCGAAACCAGTTAGGATAATTAAGGTGCGATGGAACTAGGTGTCGGCTGATTTCTCAGAAAGATGCCATCCTCTAACCTGGTATGAGATGTGTGCAGGCCCCAGAAGGCAGACAGCATTGTAATGTCTCCCTTTCTATAGAAAGATCAAAGGTCTTTTGCCCCTTTCAAGATGTTTGTAGAATTTGTTTCCCAATTATCCCACATTTGCGCACTGGGACATCCTAGTTAACTCTTTGATGGCACCTCTGGAATTGGGCCGTAATTGACATCAAGCCGCACCTCCCGGCTCCAGGCTGGAGGCTGATTTCGATCTTGGGTCTGTGCTCAGAGAGGGAAGAGGATGGATGGGAGATAGAAATGGGGTGCAGGTTTAGGATTTTAGCCCCTTCGGTTCCAGCCCCACTCTGCACTCAGTGATTTGGACTCTCCTCATCGGTTCAGACTTGGTAACCTTGGGAAACTCCTCCTGCTCTGATTCTGGTGTCAACTGCGCCTCAGATTTGGCCTTTGCAAAATTTTACCATTTTAAAAGCAAAGCCTGAATTCCTTTGAAGACCTTTCTGGAAAGAAAATATATTGAATACGTTATTTTCCCACAGAAGAATATTTCTCCTGGTCCGGGAAGATGTTTAAAGAAAAAAAAAAAGCCATCAAATATTTGGGGAAAGTGAGAAAAAGTGGTCAAGATTTGAAGTTGTAGTTATGGCATTTTTTAAAAAGCCCACCCATCTGCACACTGATAGTTATGGCATTTTGAAACTAAATGGGATTAGAATAGCACACTGAGGTAGAAGGTCAAATGTGAAAATATTTTAAAGAAAATCTCCTATAAAGACTTTTTCTAATGTGTATTTTATTTACTTTTCACGTTTCCTTTTTTCATGTTCTGTTGATCTTTTTTGACTCTGCAAATATTTTTTCCGGATTGCTTCGTTCAAATAATTTGTCTTCAACATCTTTGTCTTAGCGTAAGAAAGAGAGAGGGAGGAAAGAGAAAGAAAGAGAACAAGAAAAACCTTTCTGAATCTCTTTAAATGTAAACACAATGACTTTCTTGGAAATAAATTTTTGAAAAAGCTCTCAACAATTTGATAAATGAAATACTATTGATACAGGGAACCACATTCTCAAGGCTGCTCCAGGAAATTTCTTTGATATTTTGTCTTATTCTGTCCTTCCATTTTAACCCTTAAAAATTCAACTGTGTCCTGTAAGTTTTAAATTGGGGCAATGAGGTCCCAGAGGCATCAGAAGGAAAAGCTTCCCTTATAATGCCAGCTGTTTTCCGTATCCTTCCAGAGAAACGGGAGATCACAGAGGCCGTCCGCCGGCACTGCTACGTTCTCTACAAAGAAGAAACTTGAAAACACCGCATTTCCCTGACAAATAATTCCCCTTCTGAGGAATTCCACCCACCATTCCAAGTCCCCTCCAAAAATATATATTAAAAGAAAAAAAATCACAAGGAAACACATTTTCTGCTCTTTGCAGCAGAAAAGGGCTGGTGACGGCTTTTTGGTGTCTGCATGAGCTGAGAGCAAGTAGCTCTAACCTGGGTTCCTGCTGCCAGAGAAGGGGCCTGGAAGGTTCTCCCTGTGGGGAGATGGGGCAGCCCTACTGGGACCCTGGGGATTGTCAGATTTAGCAAGTAACAATACAGGACGTCCCATTAAATTTGAATTTCCGATGAACCAGGAATAATTTTTTTTTTTTTTTTTGAGATGGAGTCTCACTCTGTTGCCCAGGCAGGAGTGCAGTGGCAGAATCTTGGCTCACTGCAATCTCTGCCTCCTGGAGTCAAGTGATTCTCCTGCCTCAGCCTCCCAAATAGCTAAGATTATAGGCACCTGCCACCACACCCAACTAATTTTTGTATTTTTAGTAGAGATGGGGTTTCACCGTTTTGACCAGGCTGATCTCAAACTCCTGACCTCAGGTGATCCGCCTGCCTCAGCCTCCCAAAGTGCTGGGATCACAGGTGTAACCACCATGCCCAGCCAGGAATAAATTTTTTTAAGTGTAAGTATGTCCCAAAGGTTGCATGGGACATATTTATACTAAAAACTTATTCCTGGTTCATATGAAATTCATCTGCCCTGGTGCATCCCGTATGCTATCTGGCAACCCTAGCCTTGGGTTCCAAATAGGGTCCAGCAGGCTGAACAGGGACATCCCAATTTTCCCACCTAAAAGCAAAATTGAGTCCATGAAGAAAAGAGTGCTTTGTGCTGAGCTGGGAACACTACGTGCCCGGCCATCAGCTTGCTGTATGACGGACTCATCCCATCTTCTCTCTGAACCCCAGTTTTCCCATCTGTGAATTGGGGGTTGGGTGAAGTCTGAGGCCTGCCGGAGGGAAGGAAGCCACCCAGCTCTGCAAGCCCTGCATGAGTCCTTCTGGGTCTCACCGACTTCTCTCTTTGCAAGCCTCCCAGGTTAGGGACCCTGTCCCTGCTTTAAGATAAGGAAGCTGAGGCTCCAAGGGAGGATGTGCCCAGCTGGGTCACCGAACAAGCACACAGACACAGACACTGAGAAATTTCAGTTGGATTTTTTTTTTAAGCACCTAACTTCACTGTGGGGAGAATCGGGACTTTGCAGGTTTCCTTGATGTTTGCTTTACCGTTTACTACCGTGTGTTTTGATGACTGGGGATAGAGGATGAATTTTTTAGGAACTTTGGCTGCTCAAAATCGGGACTTGTGGGCCTGGCTCTCCCCAGCCAGCTGGAGTCCAAGGCCCCGAGACATGGGGTTTCCCAGACCCCTCACCTCCTGCACTGAGCTTGGGGAAATGGCCTCAGAGGCTCCTATGAGACCTTGGATGGATGGATGGATGGATGGCCGATCTAGGGTGGCCCAGCCCCTGCTCCACATGGCAGGGAGGGCTGGGTGGGCACAGGGTTAATTCAGATGGTGTTCACAGAGAAGAATCCCGCTTCTCCAGGGAGTGCCCCCATTCCCGCTGCACACAAAGTGCCTCCTACCCCAGGTGCTGGTATCACCCTCCTGGCCAAAATCAGTTAGGGGCTGCCATCCTGTTACTTAAGCTTCTCAGAGGATGGTTCTCCCACCATCTCAGCCCCAACCCTCCTTCATTCAGCCAGTTCTTTTTCCTATCCTCCTCAGCTCCCTCCTGCTGTAGCAATAGCCTTTTTGGTGCTGCTAGGCCTCCAGGGAGACAGGGAACAGCTGGTCAGCATCTGGGCCTCTCCATTAGCCAGGGCCCTGCCCCCTGGGCCTTCCGCTCCCCGGGCAGAATAATCCTGCTTCCTCTAACCTTTCGGCTGGGTCCGGTGCTCCAGGGCTTTCATCATGTCCGTCATGCCTCTGAAGCCACTCCAGGCTCCCTGGCCCTCCTGCGGCTTCTGTTGGGCCAGGCCAGGCGGGCCAGCCAGGGCAGGGGCAGAGGGTGAATGACCCTCTCCCCTCCCAGCCCAGAGAAGCAGGGGAGGGGGGTGCAGCCCTGTCTGGGGAAGGAGGCCGATGTCACAGCTGTGCCAGGTTCTTCCTACTGCAGGGGAGCCTGAGCTTGTCTTCTGGAAAATGGGGACTTACGCCCTTTCTCCAAGCTTTAGTAAGAGGATGCCATGCAGTGACACAGGTAGAGCCCCTGCCTCTGTTCCAGACCACCCTGAACTTCTCTTCCCCCATTGGATGACCTTGGCCAAATGACCTCACTTCTCAAACCTCAGCTTTTTCACCTATGAAGGGGTAGTTAGGAAGATTCCAGAGATAAGGTCCTAATGAGCCTGGCCCTGACCCACAGCGAGAGCTGTGCGGGACTCGTATTTTCAGTGACGGCATCGCTGTATTATCATTAGTCATCCCAGGCCAGTAACGTGCACGCCCCGGGGCTCAGCTGTCCGGCTTTGCTCAACCCTAGAGTCCCTGGATTCTGAACCTGTTGGATTCTGCAGCCGCCTGCTCCTGCCTGGGGGAGGAGGGGGCCTGTAAACACAGCCGAGTCAGCTCTTCCTCCTCAACACTTCCAAAATCCACTTGGGGATCTCCTCTTTCCAGAAGCTTCCGAGGCCCCAGTGAGCTGTCTCTGCCGGCCACAGGGCCGCAGGAGGGCTGAATCCAGTGGCCCTCTCCCTTCTCTCCCTGGCTTGGGTTACTCTGTGCCACCCCGTGAGCAGGGTGTGTGCGCCCCAAGCCGACATGGGCACCTACAGACGAGGCCCGGTGAGCTGAACAGTCTATGCTCAGCATTTACAGACTTGAACAAAAACCAAGCTCACAGAAGCTCTAGCCACCACCCAGGGCTCAGGTCACGTCCCTTAGAGACCCACCACTATGAAGGTGTCCCAGAAACGCCAGTTGTCGCTTGTCCAAAGATAGCATAAGCTGTCTTTGATTTAAAGTGATCACCCCATCCCACCCCCGCAGTTCTCAGAGGCACCTCATTCTGGAAAGAGCTGGAGAGGCCATCTTGTTGGTCCCCTGCCTCTGACCTGGGCCATCCCCCCATCCTCCTCCCCACAGGCCTCTGTGAACCGCCAAACCCCAAGTCTTGCTCTGCAGCTCACGGGGCTAGGAATGAGCCCTTGGTAGTGTTCACGACTTCCCCTGCCACAAAGTACATCTGCCCGCAGACCCCCAGCACCTCACAGTCCACTTGGTGATAGAAATTGGAAAGAATCCCAAAGAGGAGAGAGATTTGTACTAAATGCAAACTTCTAATTACTCCTTAAGTCATTTTTTTCTGGAGACTGAGCTACGGTGTATTTTCCTAGCAATCATTTTTAACATTCCCGAAAATCACCCTTAAGATACACAAAGAGCATTTTGAATGAATCTCACTTGAGAGGCAAGTTCCCTTCTCCCTCTATCTCAGGTGTTAAGAAAATAGGAAGTTAAGTTTTTCGATAATCACATTTCCACAGCAGATTGTCGCAGGGGTCACTCTCCCAAAATGAACAAGAAAAGAAAACCAAGAAATAAAAAAAAGAGAACGTCTTGGCATGTTTGCAATTCCTGCCAAGGTGGGTAGGTTTCAGGGTGGGATTTTCCGGCCTCAAATAGCAGTGAGCCCCAGGCTCCCCCAGGCTCCTTCATGGTCCCCTGCCTTCGTAAGTGGGTCAAGGCATTCAGAGTCAGACCTTACCTGCGGGCGTCCCGAGGGGCAGGCTGGGCTCGGGAGCTGAGCACGCCAGGGCTGGGCCGCAGAAGGTGAAGGCGCGGTGCGTGGAGACCCTATGTGGACAGGTGCACGGGCCCATCTCTCTCCGAGGCGCTACCTGCGGTTTACTGGACGTTTATTAGAAGCTCACACAATATCATGAAGCACCTGCAGGCAATAAAATCCCTTACATGTGTGAGGCCTTGAGGAAATTAACGGCTCCTCCCTGGGGATGCATATTTTGTGAAGATGTTTATTACAGATGAAGTGCACCCGGGGCGGGACATTAACAAGTTGTAGAGTGATAAAAGGATTTTTATCCTTTCTCAGTGACAGAAGTAGGAAGAAGGCTTTCACGGAATCTATAAAAGACCGACTTCCTAATGAATTTTCTTAACTCTTTATTAATGGGGTTGGCTGAGTGGAGTAGGGGTCCATAGTGTGCTATGCCATTGGTCAAGCGGGTATGGAGCAGGGAAGGGGAGTGGGCCCCCACACCCCACGCTGGATTGAGAGCGCATGAGACTGCTCCGAGTGAGAATCCCAGGCCTGGAAGCCCATCCCCGAGTGTGCTTGCCCCAGTGAGAAAGGCACTGCCCCAGGAAACTCATTTGGAGGGCCCTCGGGGTGATGGAGTGAGTCAGGCCAAAAGGCAGGTTCTGAGCCCCACTTTTTAACCCCCTGTGTCCCGCTCCAGCCTGCAGGCCATTACTGAGATGAAAGCCGGGAGAATGCCTTTGGACCACGACTGCGGAATCTAATTGAATTATATGAATGCAGTTAAACGTCTGCTTCAGAGAGGCAGGGCTCACTTTCAAGATTGGATGCTTCAGGAGTTAATGGGCTATTTGAACAATATAGGCCGAGAGCCGAACACAGGTGGGCTGTGTTAATAACTTTATTTAGACTTGCTTTTTTTTCCCCCTTTGAGGCGCACAAGCCTTCCATTAATGCATTCATTAGAGTTTATGGGCAGGCTCTGGTTTTCTCCTAATGACACTGTCCAGACCCGGCTCCCAGCTAATTGAGGCCAGCTGCCCAGCCACCCCGCCCCAGCCTCAGGACCGGGTGTCACCAGGATTAGCTATGGGGCCGGTGCTGGAGTATCAGGGGAGGAGTCCTGTCGCCCTGTCTAGGTACAGGAGGGGAGGGGTCAGGGACACCCTAGCACCACACAGGCCACTGAAGGAGCCCAGATGGGTGGGCTTCCATCCCCATGCCCCTGGGACAGCCTCTGCCACCACCACTGTGGCCCCCTCCTGGTCCTCCTCCCCTTAGCAGTCACACTGATGTTCCAAGAGACTCTTCCGACCCCATCACACCCTGCTCAACAGCCCGCTGTGGCTCCCCGCTGCCCTCAGAAGAAAATGCAGACTCTGTCTCTGCATCCAGCATTCTTCTCGTGGGCTCCAGCCTCCTCTCACTCTCACCTGGTCCTGGTAGCAGATGCATCCCTGCCTCCCTCCTCTCCTTGTTGTAGGTCAATAGCCAGCAGTGCCTCACCCTCACCCACGTGGACCCACCCTCTCCCAAACTCAAAAGGCCCACTTCCAATGCATCCTCCTCCAGGAAGCCTTCCTTTTCTGCCTGGATTGGAATCCTATGAATGTGTGTATGTCTTATCTTTGGTCTCTCCTTCCACTAGACCATGAATACCTTGAGGGCAGGATCCAAGTATGTTATGAGTATTAAAAAAAAAAAAAAACAATAACAGCCAGGCACAGTGGCCCATGCCTGTAATCCCAGCACATTGGGAGGCTAAGGCAGTCGGATCACTTGAGGTCAGGAGTTTGAGACCATCCTGGCTGGGTGTGGTGACGGGTGCCTATAATCCCAGCCACTCAGGAGGCTGAGGCAGGAGAATTGCTTGAACCTGGGAGGTGTGGAGGTTGCAGTGAGCCGAGATTGTACCACTGCACCTCAGCCTGGCTACAGAGTGAGACTCTGTCTCATAAAAATAAACAAAAAACAAAAAGCAATGTGTGTGTGTGTGTGTGTGTGTGTGTGTGTGCGTTGTGCTTCTAATATCGGGTAGCATTGCTATGAGGTTGGTGCAAAAGTAATTGCAATTTTTATCATTAAAAGTAATGTCAAAAGCCTCAATTACTTTTGCACCAGCCTAACAGCGTGGAGAAAAATAAAGCAGGATAAGGAGAAAAGAGTAACTATGGGAGCTGTGTGTTATATGGTAGTCAAGGACAGCCTTATTCATTGGTAACCTTTGGGCAGAAACCTGAAGAAAGGGAAGGTGTGGATCTCCAGGCAGAAGGAACAGCCGGTGCGAAGGCCCGGGGTTGAGATTGTTTTTCTGTCTAAGGAAGAGCAATGGCTGGGATGGAGAGATCAGGAAATTCAGAGAAACACCGAAGGGTCTGATTGTTCATGCTTAGGATTTTGGAATCTATCTGGAGGGAGCTAAGAGGCCATTAGTGGGTTTTCAGCAAGGGAGTGATGTGACAGACACATTTCAAAAGCTTCACTCTGGCTTCCATGCTGATTCAGAGGTCCTGAGCAGACCCTGGGACACAGGCTAGGGGGTAGCTACAATTATCTTCCAGTGAGAGATGACGATTCTTCTTTCTGGTCTTTGGCTCATGGTAGCCCCTTATCCTAGAATGACCCCCACTTCTCCTCATTATATAAGACTAAATCCAGGCTCACCTCCTCCAGGAAGCCACCTCTGAGCTCTCCTTCCCAAGTTGGGTCAGGTGGCCTCCTGTGTGTTCCCGTATGCCCATACACGTCCCTCTAACTGCACTGAAAAGTCTGTTTACTCACCTGTTTCCCCAATAGCCAGAGAGCAACTTGAGGACAGAGGCTGGGATTCTTCATCCCCAAGACCAGCACATGATCAGGCACCAGAAAGATGCTCAGAGAGGTGGGGCGTGGTGGCTCACGCCTATAATCCCAGCACTTTGGGAGGCTGAGCCAGGTGGATCACTTTAAGTTAGGAGTTCAAGACCAGCCCGGCCAACTTGGTGAAAACCATCTCTACTAAAAATACAAAACATTAGCCAGCCATGGTGGCAAGCACCTGTAATCCCAGCTACTTGGGAGGCTGAGACGCAAGAATTGCCTGAACCCCGGAGGCAGAAATTGCAGTGAGCTGAGATCGCAGCACTGTACTCCAGCCTAGGGGAGGGAGACTCCATCAGAAAGAAGAAAAGAAGGGGAAGGGAGGGGAAGGGAGGGGAGGGAAGGGGCTCAGTGAACATGTGTTGACAACATGAACTAAAAGATACAGTGATATTAACAGAGTGAATGTCCTTCCACAAAAACTCAGAGAATATTTGTCAAAGGTGAGATTCTACAGGATGCCAGCAATTTCATCCCAAACAAAATAAACATGGTCTGTGCTCTTGTGGCTCTCCCACTCTAGAGTTGGGGAACTTCCAGAAGCTAGGGGTGGGCAGGGTAGCAAAAGAGAGGTGAAGAATAGTAAGAGCTGAAGCAGAGTCAATCATGCTGCATCTTTAATGTCATGCTAGAGAAGTTGTAATTTATCCTGTGATCGATCAATGAGAAACTGTTGAAAGCATGTGGCATAGTCAAAAGTTTTTAAAAGATGATCCTAAAATGTCACCAGGCCCAGAGGGTTCTATCAGTTCTTTCAAAGAATAATGTACATGGAATTTTTACTTTTTCAAAGATGAGAGGTTTCACTTATAATTTTGTGAGTTTAGTACAGTCTAACCCCATAACCCAACAAAGACAGCTTTATAAACTCCATAGATGACTAATCTCATCTATAAGCAGTGGCGAGGAAACACAAAATCAAATGCTATCAAAGAGAAACTAGCAAAACATTCAAAATATTTCCTGGGTACAGTGGCTCGTGCCTGTAATCCCAGCACTTTGAGAGGCTGAGGCAGGCAGATTGCTTGAGCCCAGGAGTTCAAGACCAGCCTGGGCTGCATGGTGAAATCCTGTCTCTACAAAACATACAAAAATTAGCCAGGCATAATGGTGTGCACCTGGGAAGCTTAGGTGGGAAGATTGCTTGAGCCCAGGAAGTCAAGGCTGTAGTGAGCTCTGCCACTGCACTTCAGCCTAGATGACAGCGTGAGACCCCATTTTTAAAGAAAAAGAAAAAAAAAAAACATTAAATATCTAATACACCATTCTAGGAATACAGGTTCAGAGGAGGAAAATCTGTTTACATTATCCATCTTGCTTAATGCCCATTCTCAATTTAAATATTATGCAGACTTTTTCCTTAAGAGTGAACACTGGCTGGGCTCATGCCTGTAATCCCAGCACTTTGGGAGGCTGAGGCATGTGGATTACTTGAGGTCAGGAGTTCAAGACCAGCCTGGTCAACATGGTGAAACTTCATCCCTACTAAAAATACAAAAACTAGCTGAGCATAGCGGTGCACACTTGTTGTCCCAGCTATTCAGGAGGCTGAGGCAGGAGAATCCCTTGAACCCAGGAGGAGGAGGTGGCAATGAGCTGAGATTGCACCACTGCACTCCAGTCTGGGAAACAAGAGGGAAACTGTCTCAAAAAAAAAAAAAAAAGTGAGCATCCTGGCAGGTATATGAACCAGATCCGGCTGCTGACGAGGACGCCTGCGTGACACAGCGCTGCCCTGGGGATGCTGCCTCACTGTCCTCCTTTTGCCTTCATGACACAAACACATTTACATATGGCAGTCCCCCCTTATCCTTGGAGGGTAAAGTCCAAGCCCCCCAGTGGATGCCTGAAACCTCAGATAGTTCCAAACCCTATTTGTACTATTTTTCTTTCCTGTACATATGTACTTATGATAAAGTTTAGTTTATGAGTCAAGCACAGTACATTTGCACTTGGGGGCCATTGTTAAGTAAAATAAGGGTGACTTAAGCACAAACATCGTGAAACCACTAAGTTGATCTGATGGATAACTGAGAAAGCTACTAAGTGACTAGCGGCCAGGTAGTGGAGGCAGGTAGTAGAGGCCGTGTGGATCTGCTGGATCAAGAGATAATTCACATCCCCGGTGGGACAGAGCAGAATGGCACGAAGTTTCATTATGCAACTCAGAACATTCGAAATTTAAAACTTAGGAATTTGGCTAGGTATGGTGGCTCACACCTGTAATCCCAGCACTTTGGAGGCCAAAGCGGACAGATCACCTGAGGCCAGGAGTTCAAGACCAGCCTGGCCAATATGACAAAACCCTGTCTCTACCAAAAACACAAAAATTAGCCTGGCATGGTGGTACACACCTGTAATCCAGCTACTCAGGAGGCTGAGGCAAGAGAATCGCTCGAACCTGGGAGACAGAGGTTGCAGTGAGCCGAGATCACGCCACTGCACTCCAGCCTGAGTGACAGAGTGAGACTCCGTCTCAATAAATAAATAAATAAATAAAACTTAGGAATTGTTTATTTATGGAATTTTCCATTTACTGTTTTTGGACCACAATTGGCCTTGGGTAACTGAAACCACAGAAAGCGAAACTGTGGCTAAGGGGGAGCTGCTGTCCTCTGCTGGTCATGGCTACCCTGGGTGTAGAGGGTGGTCCTCAGCCACACAGGAGATTTTGCTGCTACCAGGACCACAGACTATAACCCCCCAGCTCAGATACTCGTGACACACCAGTGACCTACTAGGAAGTACAATATTGGAAAAATAAGCATCACTGTTTTCAGATGAAGATGTCATTTGCCTGTAAAATCCAAAATAATCATATTGGAAATTATTAAGACTAAAAAAAGGGGTTTGGCAAAATGGCTAGTAGTTAGAAAAGCAGAAATAAGTAAGTTTTCTACATTTTAACAGCAAGCAGTTAGAAAGTACAATATGGAAAATCCCATATATAAAGGCCATTAAAAAGTATTAAGTGGTCCAGGCACAGTGGCTTGCACCTGTAATCCCAGCACTTTGGGAGGCTGAGGTGGATAGCTTGACCCAGGAGTTCAAGACCACCCTGGGCAACATAGGGAGACCCTATCTCTACAAAAAATTTTAAAAATTAGCCACACATGATGGTGCATGCCTGTGGTCTCAGCTACTTGGGAGGCTGAGGTAGGAGGATCTCTTGAGCCCAGGAGGTTGAGGCTGCAATGAGTCATGATCATACCACTGCACTCCAGCCTGGGCAACAGAGCAAGACCCTGTCTCAAAAAAAAAAAAAAAAAAGGAACTAAATGCCTAGAAAGAAACATAACCAGAAATGTACAGGACCTATAAGAATAAAACTAAAAAACTTTACTCAGAAATATAGAAAAACTTTTAAATAACTGGGGAGTTTTCTAAAACTGAGTATTTTTCTAGTATGAGAAGATTGATTACTATTAAAATGTCAATCTTCTCCAAAGTAATGTGCAAATTTAACACTAGTTCAAACAAAATATCAGTGGAATTTTATTTATCAACTTAAATAATTCTAAAGTTCACCTGAAAATACAAATGTATTAAAATTACCAGGAATTTTTTGAAAAGAAGGATTAATAGGAAGTTTGCCTATAAGATAACAAAACATATTATTAAGCTGTAGAAATTAAATCAAGAAGATACTGATAGAGAAAGAGACAAATGTGTCAATAAGATAGACCCAAAGACAATGGAAATTTAGTACAGTAAAGGATAGATTTCAACTCAATAGGGAAATAATAGAAGGTTTAATAAATAATGTGGAAACATCAGGGGAAGCATTGGGAAAAAATAAAGTTAAAATCCTCCCTTATGTGGAAATAAACTCCAGATAGATTAAAGATGTAAGTTTTTAGGAGGACATTTCTTTAATTACCAGAAGAAAATATTGGTGAATACTTATACAATATTGAGTGTGGGAAAGATCTTTCTAAATATGACTCCAAAAACCAAAACAAGAAAAAAGTTTTAATTGCTATGTTTACATTATTAAATTATAAATATTAAATAACATTTTTATTATTTTACACACAACTATTACATATTTGCTATATCAAAGTATTGCAATGAGCAAACTAGAAGAGATAAATTCTAAATTGGGGAGAGGAAAAGTATTTGCAGAAAAAATATGGCAGAAAAAAGTGATTATATTTACATATAGATATCTCTTACAAATCTAAAATTTAGTACTAATTTGACAGAGGCAGTTCACAAAAGAAGTAAAAATGATTTATATGTGGCCAGGCACGGTGGCTTATGCCTATAATCCCAGCACTTTGGGAGGCGGAGGCAGGAGGATCACTTGAGGTCAGGAGTTCGAGACCAGCCTGGCCAACATGGTGAAACCCTGTCTCTACTAAAAATACAAAAATTGACCCAGGCACAGTGGCTCACACCTGTAATCTCAGCACTTTGGGAGGCCAAGGCAGATCACCTGAGGCCTTCAGTTTGAGACCAGCTTGACCCACATGGAGAGACCTCCATCTCTACTAAAAATGCAAAAAATTAGCCAGGTGTGGTGGCGCATGCCTATAATCCCAGCTACTTGGGAGGCTGAGGCAGGAGAATCACTTGAATCTGGGAGGCAGAGGTTTCTGTGAGCCGAGATTGGCCATTGCACTCAAGCCTGGGCAACAAGAGTAAAACTGTGTCTCAAACAAACAAACAAACAAACAAAAAATAAATAAAATAATTAGCCAGAGGTGGTGGCACATGCCTGTAGTCCCAGCTACTTGGGAGGCTGAGTCAGGAGAATGGCTTGAACTTGGGAGGCAGAGGTTGCAGTGAGCTGAGATCATGCCACTGCACTCCAGCCTGGGCGACAGAGCAAGACTGTCTCAAAAAGAAAAAAAAGAATCCATATGTGTAAGAAAAGATGCCCAACCTGACAAATAATCAAAGAAAGGCAAATCAATACACGAAGATAGCATGTTTTGCTTATCAGACTGCTCAAGATTCAAAAAAATGCTAACACCCAGTGCTGGTGAGTTTGTGGGGAAAGAGGCACTCTCATGCACTGCTGGCAGTGGAGCAAATTGGTGCAGCCTCCTGGAAGAGGCGTCATACGTGAACAGCTCTTAAAATACTCAGACCCTCTGACTCAGCATTTCCACCTCCAGGAATGTGTCATGGAGAAATAAGATACATGCACAAGAGAATTCAATGAAGCACTGTGTATAAATAGGTAAAGAATTGGATACAAGCTAAACATTTAAGGAAATGGTTAAATTGTTGTGCACCCATTCTAAACAGTATCAAAAAGAATGAGGGAGAAGAATCTCTGGGTGCTGACCTGAGAGATCTCCAGACTATAGTACAGTATGTTTGAAGCTGTGAAATATACACATAAACATTTATGTTCATAAAAATTCTGGAAACATGCCCAAAATGTTGACAGCAGATTGTGGAGGATACAGCTTTTTGTGTTTTTAAGGTTTTATATTGTGCGTGTATTATTTTTTATTTAAAAATATTAAAAGAAAAAAGTTATGCTATAGATGTGCATTTATTTTCACATTGGAGACCTGTCAAAAATAGTTAACTAAATGGTGCAAATAATATGATATCATCTTTTTAAAAAAAAAAAAAAAGAAAGAAAGAAAGAAATAGGCCAGGCACAGTGGCTTGTAATCCTAGCACTTTGGGAGGCCCAGATGGGCGGATCACCTAAGGCCAGGTGTTTGAGACCAGCCTGGCCAACATGGCAAAACCCTATCTCTACTAAACATACAAAAATTAGCTGGGCATGATGATGGGTGCCTGTAATCCCGGCTACTCGGGATCTGAGGCAGGAGAATCACTTGAATCCGGGAGGTAGATGTTGCAGTGAGTATATGTATATTTCTCACCTGTACCTATCTCATCCATTGCCCCATTCCGCTCTTGCATACCAAGTTGGGGCTTAATAAATATTTGTTGAATACATTTAAGTGCATATTTCTGTAGTATATACATTCATATCTTAAATGGTGCTAGTCCTAGGTGAGAAGATTATGGATGGTTTTTATGTTCTTCTATTTGTTGTTTTTTCCCTAAAGTTTCCCTGATAAATAGATATCGTGGGTCAGGCATGGTGGCTCACCCCTATAATCCTAGCACTTTGGGGAGGCTGAGGTGGGTGGATCACCTGAGGTCAGGAGTTCAACACCAGCCTGACCAACATAGTAAAACCCCGTCTCTACTAAAAATACAAAAATTAGTCGGGCATGGTGGCGCATGCCTGTAATCGTAGCTGCTTGGGAGGCTGAGGCAGGAGAGTTGTTTGAACCCAGGAGGTGGAGGTTGCAGTGAGCCAAGATGGCACCACTGCCCACTCCAGCCTGGGCAACAGAGCAAGACTCTGTCCCCCTCCCCCCCCAAAAAAATGTTGGGTGTCTTTTCTGTTCCCATTATCAAAAAAAAAATTACTTCTCTATGGAATGAATGACTAAGAACTGGTTAACAGGCAGCGAGGCTGAGGGTCTGGTGATTCTGGTGACACTGTGGAGGCTGGGGGGCCACTGTCTGCTCAGAACATGCCCCACTGAAGACCCCTTCTCGAGTCCTTCCCCACCATTCTCTTGTCCATTCTGAACAAGGGCAGAATCACCTGGAAGCTTATGAAAAACACTCATTGACAGGCCCCAGCCCAGGCTGGCTGACTCCCTGGAGGTGGCCATGGGCACTGTAGTCCGAAGATCCAAAGTCGTATTTCCCCATACCCCTTGAACCTGATGCCCCCCAACTAAGGTTCTCACCCTTCCTGGAACAGGCCTGGCCCCTCGCACCGTGGCACGGCAGCTCCTCGGTCTGGGGCACCCTCACCGCTTTGCCTCCTGACACATTCCTACCCATGGACACCAGCCCTGGATGTGTCTTCAGAGTCACACTCACACCCCCATAAACAAGGGGGTCTTGAAATAGCCTGCAACTGCCCTGCACCCCAAATCCTGGGGTCTCCAGATCAACTCCTCACCCTGCCTGGACTTCCATCACCCTCCCAGCTCTAATTTCAGCTAATCTCCTGTGGCCCTAAAGCTGCGGCTGGTGCTCCGAGTCAGTTCTGGGGACAGGATGCTTGAGAGGAACACTCTAGAACCATCCCCTCTTACAGAGGTGGTTCCCGATGCCCAGGGAGGCTGGTGCTACCCTGACCACAGCCTCACGCCCTGCAACTGCTGGCTCTCAAAGGATTCTTACACATTAAGAAGAAATCATCCTGCACCCCTTAGAATAATGCCTGTCCTCCCTGCTCCCCTAAGAAGTTCATGGCTGGAGGCTTCCAAATCTGCCCAGAGCCTCAGCTCACCCAGGAGCCTCATCTTGGAATCTGGGGAGGAGGGGTCCTGGCTTGGTCCTAGGCCTTAAACTCGGGTCTCCCTCCCTTGCCCTTCCCCTGACCCCCCACATGAAGGGTCTCAAAACCTCCCAACCTCTTAGCATCCTCCTCATCATGCCTCACTCCCAGCAGGGGAGGGCTGAGCCCAGGATGTCCTGGTAACAGGAAGGCAAGAGGAAAGAGTGACATTTCCTTTGACACTCCCCTCCCCAGAGTAGGGGTGGCTGAAGGGCCGTGGGGTCTGCATGGCTCATCCTGGACATGGCTCTTTGCAAACCTGCAGCTCCCTGGAGCATGGCTGTTTGCCCCTGGTTCTCCCATCTCTACCAGACACACCCCCTGCTCCCAGGCTCGGCCATCCATGTGGGAGGTGGGAAGGTGCCCTGCAGTGGGCACGGCCAGAGAACAGTCCAGGGGAGCATGGCTGGTCCCCCTCAGACGTGACCCTACACCAGCACAGGCATCCCTGAGGTGAGTTTGGCATCTGATTCCTCCTGAGGCTCCAATGCCTGCCCCAGCTGAACGTGGGGTGAGAGTGAAGGGAAGATTGAGCAAAAGGGCCAAGGGTTTTGGTGGAGCAGAGCTGAGCCTGTGTCCTGGGTGGGATGGCCCTGTCCAAGGCCTGGCCTCTGCCGTGTGCCCTCAGGCAAACCCTTAACCTCTCTGCACCTCAGTTTCTTCCTCCGTGAAGAGGGGATAGGGATGGTGTATTAGTCCTTTCTCATGCTGCTGATAAAGACATACCTGAAACCAGGTGATTTACAAAAGAAACAGGTTTCATGGACTTAAGAGTTCCACATGGCCAGGGAGGCCTCACAATCATGGTGGGAAGCATGGAGGAGCAAGTCATGTATGACATGGATGGCAGCAGGCAAAGAGAGAGAGCTTGTGCAGGGAAACTCCCCCTTATAAAACCCTCAGGTCTCGTGAGACTTATTCACTATCACAAGAACAGCACAGGAAAGACCTGCTCCCGTGATTCAATCACCTCCCACCCGGTCCCTCCCAAGACATGTGGGAATTTAAGATGATATTTGGGTGGGGCACAGCCAAACCATATCAGATGGTGTCTGCATCACTGGGTTGTGATGAGAGTTAAGCAGGAATCTCCATGGAAATGCTCAGCCTGCGCTGGCTCTGTGAGAGCGGTCAGTGCACAGCAGCACCCTTCCCACCCCTCCCTTCCTCCTTCCTCCCCTCCTCCCTTCCCTTGGTCATCTTTTATAATTATAGCAATAATACGCAGCAGCTATAGCAGCAGTTTGCAGTCGCTGAAGCCCACTCAAGGTCCTCTCTCCTGGCTCCTGCCCTGGAGGCCTTCCCTGGGAGCCTGTCAGGCTGGGAGGGTGGGAATGGTCTGGAACAGAGCAGCCCCTGGCACTGAGCCCTGGATATGATGGAGGAAGGATCTTTGGAGCTTGGTGGGAGACAGAGAACTGAATGGAAAGGAGGATGATCTGGGGCCAGGTGGGGCAGCTGCTGAGCCCCGTGTGCCTCGGTTTCCCTGTCCCTGGTCCCTGCGGCAGAATCTTGCTGCCTGGCTTCTGTGCCATGTCCCCCGCAGCTGAGCCCTGCAGAAAGGAGATCTCACTAGGGCCCTCCCATCCTCCCCTCAGCCCCTCTTCTGCCCTCATCCCTCCCCACTCAGAACCAGCCCACTCCCCTCACTAAGGTGGCCAGGGTCTTCAGGGGAGAATCTCCACAGTGTCTTAGGGCCCCAAACAGAAATCCACCTTTCACCTCATCCCAGGGCCCACCGGCAGCCTGTCACCAGCCACCCTCCCCTCATCCCTGGCCCTTGCTGTCCCCCCAGAGCTCTGTCCCCTCTCCTCTCCTACCAAAGCTTCCATGGCCTCCCAGTTCCAAGGTGCACCTGGGTCCTGTCTAGAGGTAGGGGCCATCTGGGTCTGCCTAGAAATAACTTCTAGCCATGTGAATAGTTACATATTTTAAGTAATTCAATTTAAAATATATTGTAATATGTTCTAGGGTGAGGTGGGTGCTGGGGAAGAAGTCAGAGGGGAGAGACTTGGCCCAGGCCTTGCTGTCTGGTCTGGGGGAGCTGAAGCCTGAGCTTCTGTTTCCTTCTATTAGGCTGTGATGGGCTCAGATAATCAACCCTCCAGCAGCCAGGAGGACGGATGTGCTGAGTAGAGGTACTTCTAGGATGTGAACACAGTGGGCTGGCCGGTGGGGCAGGGGTGATGAGCTGGCATGGAACCCAGCCCTTCCCTGGGCCAGATGCCTCTAATGTGCAGGTGGGGGAACTGAGGTACAGACAAGGTGAGTCACTGGCCTGCCACACAGCTCAGGAGCCAGACGTCAGCAGAGACCAGGCCTTGAATGGGGCCGCCTCCCCCAGGCACCGGCTCAGCTCTGACCACCACACCCCTTTGCCCTCTTGCTCAATCTTCCCTTCACCGTCCCCCACATTCAGCAGGGGTGGGCACGGGGGTCTCAGGAGGAATCAGATGACAAAACCACCCTAGGGATGTGTGTGCCGATGTAGGTTACATCTGAGAGGGACTAACCATGCCCCGCTGGACTGTTCTCTGGCCATGCCCACTGCAGGGCACCCTCCCTCCTCTCACATGGGCAGCTGGACCTGGCAGGTAGGGAGTGTCTGGTAGAGATGGGAGAACCAGGGGCAGACAGCCATGCTCCAGGGAGCTTCGGCTCTGCAAAGGAGTGTCCAGGGCAAGCCACGCAGACCCCAGGGCCCTTCAGCCACCCCTCCCCAGCCAATATCACCCTGTCCTCTGGACTTCCTGTCAGCAGGGCTCAGCCCTTACCTGATGGGAGTGAGACGTGGCAAGGAGGAGGCTGAGAGGGTGGAAGGTTTTGAGACCTTCATGCAGGGGGTCAGGGGAAGGGCCAAGTTCAAGGGCCAGGACCAGACTCCTTGCCTGCTATTATGTAAAAGTGGGACAGGAGCCCCTATCCCAAGTCAGGCTGGCTTGTCTGCATTCATTCATTCCACCAGTTAGTTACCAGCCAACCCTTGATCCCCGCAGTCTGCTCAGCCCCGGACTGGGGATTCATATATGAAAGGGAGTGGATGGGAGGAACACTTAGGGCTGGGGCTTAGGACAAGTCATAATCCAGGAATGAGGGGTGAGGCGGAGGGGGCGTCCTAGGCACAGGCTGGGAGGTGGGGGGAGTGGGACTCCAGGCCGTGCCCTTTTCGTCGGATTCAGACTCTGAGCAGAGCCAGAGACCTGCCCGTTCCACAGGCACCAGAGTTGGACAGCCCAGCCTCAGTGTAGGTGAACAGGGTGGGTGCAGCAACTGGCAGGAGGTGGGCAGCTGCTCTGGGGGAGGTGTGGGTGCCAGGCAGAGAGCACACACCCATGAACAAAGAAGCACACCAGCGCGCACTGCAGGGGTTGGGAGCTCGGGGTGGGGTGGGGGAAGCAGCTGCCTCTCCGGCCTCCCTGTCCCTCTTTTGCTGAGCGATGGGTAGGGCTGATAGCAGCGGATGTTGGGCCAGCCGAGGGGGCTCACTGCCCCCACCCCACAAGAGTTCTTTATCAGCAGGATGCGCCGTTGCCAGGGAGCTGGCTTCAGGCCCTGCTCTAGCCGTTGCTGGGAGGATTATCAGAAAGATTTGAGTCTTTTTAATTAAATCCAAGCGAATGCAATTCTGTGCCTGCATGGAGAAGCCCATTCAGGATCCTGTCACCGCCTCCGATAGCTTTGTCTCAAAGTCCCTGCTATCAGGCCACCAATCTGGCCACGAGGTGGCTGCCCCCATCCCCAGCCTGACAGCGGTGGGTACCTATGGAGCCAACACGTGGGAGGTCCCTTCTGCCCTGCTGGGTGCTGGTCTCAGGCCTCCAGGGAAACTCTGCCCTGGGCCAGGCCAGAAAGTCACAACCCTTCACTCAGCCTTAAAAGTCAACCTCAGCAACCACAGCACCCAAGCACACGCCCTTTGAGCTTTCACGTGGTGCCAGGTGTTGTGCCCTGGTTCATGGATTCCTCGGGCTGCAACCCTATAGGGAAGCTGCTACTACCACTCCCACTCAACAGATGAGAAAACAGCCCTAGAGGGGCAAAGTCACTCAGCCAGGCCCACACAGGCAGTACGTGGCAGAACCAGGATTTGAACTGAAGTCTTTCTGATTCCAAAGTCTCCACTCTTAATTCCCCTCTTTTTTTTTTTTTTTTTTTTTTTGAGACACAGTCTCGCTCTGTCACCCAAGCTAGAGTGTGGTGGTGCGATCTTGGTTCACTGCAACCTCCACTTCCCCAGTTCAAGCGATTCTCCTGCCTCAGTCTCCCTAGTAGCTGGGATTACAGGCACCTGCCACCACGTCTGGCTAATTTTTATATTTTTAGTAGAGACAGGGTTTTGCCATGTTGGCCAGGCTGGTCTACTGACCTCAGGTGATCCATCCAGTTTGGCCTCCCAAAGTGCTGGGATTACAGGCATGAGCCACCGTGCCTGGCCTTAATTCTACTCTTAAAGTCTCCTCGTCTACTAGTTTGAGTGCCAGCCTGGGCCTCCCCACCCATTCCAGCCACCCTCTCGCCAAGGCCCCCTGGGCTCTGTCCAGCAGTCCCACCACTAGTGGTCATCACCCAGACAGTAACAACAGCCAGCACGCTCCAAGTGCCCACCAGGTACCAGGCACATTTCCCCCTTACCGTGTTTGGGCCTCACTTAGCCTCAGGAGGCGGTGTCAGCCTCTGCCTCTGCCCCATTCCTGGATGCAGAAACAGAAGCTCTGAGAGGGCTTTGTCCAACATCACAAAGTCAGGGACGGGCCCCCCCTCCCAGGTTTTCCTGGTTCAAAGCTGGCATTCCCTGCCTTTCTCCTCCCCACAGGAGGCAATCCTGTGCCTGGCACAGCCTGGGAGCAGGAGGCAAGTCAGGGTCAGGGCTCAGGGGCTCCGAGTTGGTTCATGCTGCGGCCAGAGGACAAAATTAACTCGATAAATAACATGGATATGTGAGGGGGCAGGGTGCGCTCCTTTTAGAAAACTCGGCAGCTCCGAGCACCCACGTCTGTGCGCAGGCTTTATGGAGCTAAGTTTTCATCGCAGGCCCCACATCCTGGCCACAGCCTTCCTGCAGAGGGGGACACACGTTCTTTTTAATTAAACCTGTCTGTTATCACGGCGGATTGCTACGAAGGGAGGCCCATTAGTGGCGGGGCAGCTGCTGGGAAACCGCTTCCCACACTGGACACACAGGCCCTGAAACCCCCGACGGGGCCAGCATCCCTGACCCTGTACCTCCCCCTGCTCCTGCTGCAACACCAGGGAGGAGCTCTGGGCAGAGTCGCTCATGCCCAGCCCACTGTGCGCCAGGAGACACCTGCCGCCCAGAGCTCCCACTAAACAGGGGCGCCTCCCACCCCAGGAACCTGGCTCTGCGGACAGGAAAACCTGGACGGGATCTGGCTCAGCCACCTGTTGGCAGTGTGGCCCCAGGACAGTGCCTCAGCTCCTTGGTACTGATGAGACACAGCTCACACACGCCGACCCACCCTGCTTCAGGTACATAATCCTGTGACCTCCGCAAAGCCCCATGAAGTAGGGATTGTTGTCATCCTCATTTTACAGACAGGGAAACTGAGGCTCAGGAACAACTGACTGGGTTACAGCGCTTGAATATGGCTGAGCTAGGGTTTCAATGGACCACAGCCTCAGTTTCCCTACCTGGGAAATGGAAGTAATGGGAATCGAGGTGGTTGGCGGGGGAATTATTGGTAAATAAGGCAGCGAAAGGCATGGAGTGAGCTTCCATAAATGGTTGCATTTTTTATATGAATGTTGTAATTTAAGCCATGACTGGTCCTTAGCCCCATTTTCCAGATGAGGAGACTGAGGCTCTGGCCCTCACAGCCCCCTGTAACCCCCTCCTACATTGCCCCTACATCACCATGCCAGCAGCCTCCTCACCACCTTTCCTGATCTTCTCTTTCCTGTCTCTTCTCCACTGGGCACCAGAACAACCTCTCATTTTCTCATCAAAATAATGTGGATATAGGGGCCAGCGCAGTTGCTGTGCCTGTAATCCTAGCACTTTTGGAGGCCAAGGTGGGAGGATTGCTTGACACCAGGAGTTCAAGACCAGCCTGGGCAACGTGGCAAACCTCCATCTCTACAAAAAATTTAAAAATTAACCGGGCCTGGTGGTTTCTATTTATAGTCCCAGCTACTCAGGAGGCTGAGGTGGGAGGATTTCTGGAACCTGGGAGGTCAAGGCTGCAGTAAGCTGTGATCTCTAGCATGGATGACAGAGCAAGACCCTGTCTCGAAATAATAATAATAGTAATAATAATGTGGATTGGGTGCTTACTTAATTATAAAATATAATTAGGGTAAACACATATAAACGACAGAAGGTTATAAAAAGGACATGGAGGCCAGGTGAGGTGGCTCACACCTATAATCCCAGCACTTTGGGAGGCCGAGGCAGGCAGAGCACTGGAGCTCAGGAGTTCAAGTCCAGACTGGCCAACATGGTGAAACTCTGTCTCTACTAAAAATACAAAAATTAGCCAGGCATGGTGGCGGGCGCCTGTAATCCCAGCTACCCAAGAGGCTAAGGCAGGAGAATCGCTTGAATCCGGGAGGCAGAGGTTGCAGTGAGCTGAAATTGTGCCGCTGCCCTTCAGCCTGGGTGACAGAGCAAGATTTCATCTCAAAGAAAAGAACATGGAAATCACCCATAATGCAATATTATTATCAACTGGGACTCATTTCTTTCTGTCATTTCTCTGTTCACCCATTCATTTATTCATTCATTCATTCAATGAGTACAGACTGAGCAAGCCCCTACTTGTGCCAGGTCCTGTGCAGGGTGCTGGGGAAACCGTGGTGGACAAGACTGACCTGGTCCCCACCCTCCAGAGCCTGACGTTGATGGGAGAGACGGACACTAAACAGGCGAGCACGTGGACCATATTGAACCCCAAGTAAAACTGCCACATGGTTCACTTGACAGCCTTCGACAGGGGCACAGACCCGGCTGGGATCAGGAAAGGCTCCTAGGGGAAGCACCGCTGCACCCGAGCGTGGAGAGGCATTGATTTCGCCTGCACATACATACATACCTCTCAGGTTAGAGATATTTTGCCAGAGCTTCTGACCATGTCTGTCCTCGGCGCTCATTCCAGCCTCAGGACACCTGTACGTTGCTGCCCCTCGAACCCTTCCTGTGCCTCCACTCCTTGCACTGGCTGTGTCCACTCTCTAGAATGCCCTCCCCTCTCTTCCTTGGCCTATTGATGAACTCCTATTCATCCTTCAAAGCCCAGAGTGTTTGTCCCCTCCCTACTCCTCATGGGAAGTCTTCTCCAGTGCCTATCTAGGATGGCAGGGTTAGTCACTCTTCTTTTTCAATCCCTCAAAACTTTTTTTTTTTGAAACAGAGTTTTACTCCTGTCACCCAGACTGGAGTGCAGTGGCCTGCTCTTGGCTCACTAAAACTTCTGCCTCCCTGGTTCAAGCAATTCTCCTGCCTCAGCCCTGAGTAGCTGGCATTACAGGCATGCACCACCATGCCTAATTTGTTTAATATTTTTAGTAGAGATGAGGTTTAACCATGTTGACCAGGCTGGTCTCGAACTCCTGACCTCAAGTGATCTGCCCACGTTGGCCTCCCAAAGTGCTGGGATTACAGGCGCGAACCACCACGCCTGGCCATTCAATCCACCAAAACTTTTTGACTATACCTGGGTTGTGTCTCTCCCACTGGTCTGGGCCTCCAGGGCCCAGTTCAGGGCACTGCCACTTAGAGTGGGCAATGAGGAAGGGAGACCTTTTCCCCTGGGGTGCCCTGGGATACTACAGGGCTGTAAAACCAGCTGGGTTAATTCGACTTGGCATGGGCGGTGAGGCTTTGTCATTAGCTCTGGCCCCCATCTGCCTCCAGGGGCATGGCAGCCACTCCCCGTAGCTGGGGGTGGCAGGCTGCACCGTGCATGCTCCTGGACTGTAACTTGCTCCAGGTAGGGGTGGAGTGGCTACACCTGTGGCAGAGGTCCTTCCTGGACCTGCCCCTTGTGCCTGGCCTCACCTTGCCAGGCCTGCTACTCCCCCAGGCGGGAGGGAGCATGCAGCCTGGGCATTTGCTGCCCCTGCCCTCAGTGGCAAGGGTCTAGGTGAATTAAGCTCCATATGGGAGACAGGTCACTCTAATGGCCTGAATTTAATAGCTTCCCACACTTGCCTAGTAACCGTGTGGTCCCCTCCCACCCTGAGTCTTCCATGTGGCTTTCTTTGACCAACAGGATGTTAGCAGATGTGATGCAAACAGAGGCTTGGGCACTGCCAGCCAACTCCACTTGCCCCTGTAGCGCTGGGATCGCTTGTTTTGCCCATCTCACCATGGGCCCGTGTCCAGGCAACCTGCTGAAGGATGTGGGGGACACAAGGAGGAGAGCCGAGGTGCCCAGCGGAGGCTGCCCACAACCAGCCAGTCCCCAGCCAACCCGCCAGCTGACACAGATGCCTGTGTGAGCCCAGCCAAGATCAGCCAAACACATAGACACATGAGACACGATGCATGGTTAGTTTGAAAACACTAAGTTTTAGAATTGTTTGTTACCCAGCAATAGCCAACTGTCACACCCCATCTCTACGGTGGCACACAATACAGCCATTGAAAAGAATGAGGCGTCAGGAGGCTGAAGCAAGAGGACCGATTGAGCCTCAGAGGTCGAGGCTGCAGTGAGCTATGATGGCGCCACTGCACTCCAGCCTGGGCGACAGAGCAAGACCCTGTCTCTAAATAGCAACAACAAATAAAATGAAAATTTTAAAAG
The DNA here is from genome assembly GCA_963573385.1 of Cacajao melanocephalus. NCBI lineage: Eukaryota > Metazoa > Chordata > Mammalia > Primates > Pitheciidae > Cacajao > Cacajao melanocephalus. Next base: position 192,265 of record CAUYLG010012203.1, on the reverse strand, counting down.
TGAGGCAGCCCTTTACATTCTGACATGGAAAAATTCCCAGGATATATTAAGATAAAGAGGTAAGGTGCAGGCCGGGCTCGGTGGCTCACATCTGTAATCCCAGTGCTTTGCAGGGCCAAGGCTGGCAGATCTCTTGAGGTCAGGAGTTTGAGACCAGCCTGACCAACAAGGTGAAACCCCATCTCTACGAAAAAAAAAATACGAAAATTAGCCAGGTATTGTGGCTCATGCCTGTAATCCTAGCTACTCGGGAGTCTAAGGCAGGAGAATCACTTGAATCCAGGAGACAGAGGCTGCAGTGAGCGGAGATGGCAACACTGCACTCCAGCCTGGGCGACAAGAGGGAGACTCTAGGCGGGCGTGGTGGCTCATGCCTGTAATCCCAGCACTTTGGGAGGCCAAGGTGGGTGGATCACCTGAGGTCAGGAGTTCAAGACCAGCCTGACCAACATGGTGAAACCCCGTCTCTACTAAAAGCACAAAAAATTCACTGGGCGTGGTGACGGGCACCTGTAGTCCCAGCTACTTGGGAGGCTGAGACTGGAGAATCGGTTGAACCCAGGAGGCGGAGGTTGCAGTGAGCCAAGATCGTGCCATTGCACTCCAGCCTGGGCTACAAGAGCAAAACTCCATCTCAAAAAAAAAAAAAAGTAAGGTGCAGGTATTATACACAAAATACTACCATTTATATGGAAGAGGAAAAAGAAATACCAGGTCTTTGCAATCTGTAGACTCTCTCTGGAAAACTCTAAGTCCCTGGTATCAGTGGTTGCTTCCTGTGAGGGGGTCGGGGCCTGTGGACAGCAGGGGAGGGGGAGAGGAAGACAGACCCTTCAAAGCCTTATATTTTCTTTGATGCCACTTGTGAATTCTGTACCACGTGCTTTTTATAGTAGGATTTTAAAAATAGGTAACATTTAGGAAATAACCTATTTTTCAAATATGATGGTTTTAATATTTTCCTTTGGTGTAGAGCTTTGTTATCTGTTCACCCAGCCCTACCACTTCCTGGGCCTTGGCAAGGGGTTCTCCCCAGGAGCCCCAGGATGGCAGCCCCGGGGGGAATGAGGATGACATGGCACGTAGTCCCCTCTTCTGAGGGTCACCCGCCCGCACACTCCTTCAGCCTGGACCCCCTCTCCCCCTGGCGTAGGCCGGGACCACTTCTGTCTTCCGCTGAGATCCTCTCTCTCCTTAGGAGTGGTCCTGACCAGCTCTAACCCCAGGCTTGGCCAGGAAGTTCCCCACGGAGCAGGGACCTGGAAATACTGGTCCCCTAAAAGAAGGATTCCCCTTCTGAGGCTCAAGTTGTGGCAGCCCCCATCTCTCCGGCCTGCATCTGAGGCCCATGTGTGCGTTCTCCCGGCCAGGGGTTTGACTTCCTTGTTTTATGACTCCCTAATCCTCACTTGGCAGAGAGGAAGTGGTGGGCCCGCCCGGCCGCGCAGAGAGTGGCCAGAGGATCGGCAAAGGAAAGATTCATGGGCCATCAGAAGGGCCCTTTGCCTCCAAGGCCGCCCCAGCCCTTCATGTGGGGATAAATCACAGGCAGCAGGGGAAGATAAAAGGTGCAGGGATGCCAGCCATGTCTCACGAGAAGAAATGTGTGCAGGGAGGCATTTCCCTGAACTCCTGCAGAGCTGGGCTGCGGGCGTCTCCGTGGACTCCCTGACTCCGACTGGCATGGACTCGAGCCCACTCCTTTTCTTCTCCGTCCCACTGACTTTACAAGGCCTATCCCTTCAGGCATGGTGCTGACCTTGAAATGACTCTGAGACTCGCTCCTCACACTTCTTTCCCCCACCCAAAGGGTCTGGCTTGGAGGGCACGGGACCTCTGTGGTCACACAGACACTGGAACTCAAAAGGGTCCTGCTCCTGGCTTAATACTCTGCTGTCATCATGTTGAAATTCTTAGTGATTTTGCAGCAGACGTTCCCACACTTCATTTTGCTCTGGGTCCTGACTGGCCAGGCATGGCTTTAGGCATCTGGTGCCCGTCCATCCTCTCCAGCAAGCACCTACCCGGTACAGTTTGCACATCCCCAGCAAGGAGGAACTCACCACCTCCTGGGCAGCCCCCCAAGCCCACTATAGGGCAACAGAAGTTTGGAGGCCCTCACTCATGGTGGTGACAGGAATAGGTCCCAGGTCACCTTCAAATCCTGGTGCCCCGCTGGCTGTGTAACCTGGGGTACGTTACGGCACCTCAGTTTCCAGTCTGCAGAATGAGGCTAGTAAGAGGGCCGTTGTGAGAATAAGACAATATATTTGGCTTAATTTTGTGCTTAATCAATGATAGCTGTTAATGTGTTTTACTAGAAAAGGCTGCCTTCTATCAGATTGGGATCCTCAGGCCTGGTCACTGGTTAGGGGGAGAAGGTGGAAAAAGATGCGTAACTCCCCCTAACCACCACCACCCCTGACCCCGCAACACACACAGCCAGAAGCTCCCCGTCTCTTGCCAACCCTGAAAGTCAAACCTGTGCCCTGCACCTGGGCCCCACCCGTCAGGTGCCTTGTTCTCTGCTGCCATCTGCTGGCTGGAATGGGGCACTGCATCACAGCTGGCACCTGGCTTCATTTGTTCCATTCGAAGAGGATCAAATAATTCTGCAAGTGTTTTCTGGAGACCTGTCTGGACATTGAGGATTTTCCAGTAAACATAAAAGACAAAATTCCTCCCCTCTTGGAGCTGACATTTCTGTGGGAGACATGGGTAATAAGCAAGCAACCCAGTCATTTGATTTCTGCTAGCAACAAGTAAAATGAAAAGAAGAGAAAATTCAGACCTTGGGGAAGGGCACTGGTGGATGATAGGACAAAGTCTGTTCTGGGGCATGATCGGGAGAAAACAGGCTGAAAGGTGATCAGGTGGGGCAGGTGGGCTCTGCTATTCAGCCAGTCCCACCAGCCTGGATGCCCGCCCCCGACTGCCTTGCTCTCTGTGACAACTATGAGCAACTCCCTCTGCTGACTGGGACCTCAGTTTCCTTACCTGGAAAACGGAGAATCACAGCCACTTCTCATATTAGTACTGTTGCTTGGATTTAATGGGATCCTGGAGGGGGAAAGGTTTTGTGAAGTGTGTCTCATGAATTATAAGCTTCGTGTTGCTAGCTGATGATTGCTATGAACTTACCAGGGCAGACACTCTGTTAAGCCCTTCTGTGGGTTACCTCATTGAGTCCTTAGGGCCACTGTCCTTGGGGACAAAAGCCTGGCAGCATGAGGACCGAGGGTCTTACCCTCCTCCAGGATCGCAGCCTGCCTTTCCACTCCCAGTCACCTCCATCCACTCTCCCACCTTCACCCTGGGGTGAGACAGACCCATGAATGGACCAATGAACGGATGACTGGATGAATAAATGGATGAATGAGTGAACAGCAAAAAAAATAAATAAAGTAGAAACCCTGTCTCTACTAAAAGAATATGGCCAGGTGCGGTGGCTCACACCTGTAATCTCAGCATTTTGGGAGGCCGAGGTGGGTGAGTCACTTGAGGTCAAGAGTTGGAGACCTCCCTGGCCAACAAGGTGAAACCCTGTCTCTACTGAAAAAAAAAAAAAAAAGAAAAAATATATTTTTAAAAAAATGTTGTACTTTATTAAAATTAAAAATTTCTGCTCTGCAAAAGACATTGTTTAGGGAATGCAAAGACAAGCCAGACTTTGAGAAAATATTTGTAAAACATACATCTGAAAAAGTACTGGCATACAAAATACACAAAAAAACTCTTAAAACTCAACAGATAAGAAAACAAACAGCCCAATTTAAAAATAGGCAAAAGACCTGAACAGACACCTGACCAAAGAAGATATAGAGATGGCATGGCAAACAAGCATGTGAAAAGAGACTGAACCCACCTCATTAGGGAATTGCAATTAAAACAAGACACCACTACACATCTATCAGAATGGCCAAAATACAGAACACTGACAACACCACATGCTGGCGAGGATGTAGCGCATTGGAAGCTCTCATTCATTGCTGGTGGGAATACAAAATTATATGGTCACTTTGGAAGACAGTTTGCGGTTTCTTATAAAATGAAACATACTCTTACCACATAATCCAGCAATCACACTCTTTGTTGTTTACCCAAATGAGTTGAAAACCTGTTCACACAAAAACCTGCCCATGGGTGTTTATGGCAGGTTTATTCATAATTGCCAAAAATTGGAAGAAACCAAGATGTCCTTCAGCAGGTGATTAGATAAATAAAATATGGTATATCCAGATAATGGAATGTTATTCTGCAATAAAAAGAAATGAGCTATCAAATTATGAAGAGACATGGAGAAATCTTAGATGCATATTGCTAAGTGGGAGAAGCCAATCTGAAAGGCTACATACTGTAAGATTTCAACTACATGTCGTTCTAGAAAAGACAAAGCTGTGGAGATAGGCAACAGATCAGTGGTTGCCCAGGATTGGGGATGGGGGATAGGAAAGGAAAGGATTAATAGGCAGAGCACAGGGCAGTTTTAGGGAAGTGAAAAAATTCTTTATGATACTATCATAATGGATACATGTCATTATACCCTTGTCAAAACCCATAGAATTGCAACACAGAGTGAATTCTAATGTAAACAATTGACTTTAGTTAATAATGTATCAATATTGGCTTATCAAGTGTAACAAATGTGCACCACTAATGCAAGATGTTAATTAATGAAAAGGAAACAAAGTATATGAGAACGCTCTGTGTTTTCCAGTCAATTTTTCTGTAAACCTAAAACTGCTCTAAAAAGTGAAGTCAATTTTTTTTTTTTTTTAGACAGAGTCTCACTCTTGTCGCCCAGGCTGGAGTGTAATGGCACGATCTCAGGTCACTGCAACCTTTGCCTCTCAGGTTCAAGCAATTCTCCTGCCTCAGCCTCCTCAGTAGCTGGGATTACAGGCGCCCTCCACCATCCCCAGCTGATTTTTGTATTTTTAGTAGAGATGGGGTTTCGCCATGTTGGCCAGGCTGGTCTCAAACACTTGACCTCAGGTGATCCGCCTACCTCAGCCTCCCAAAGTGCTGACCGTGCCCTTCCAATTTTTAAAAATATACACAAGCAACAACAACAAAAACTAGCAACAAATAAATACATCACAAGGCCAGGCATGGTGGCTCACGCCTACAATCCCAGCACTTGGGGAGGCCAAGGCGGGCAGATCACCTGAGGTCGGGAGTTTGAGACCAGCCTGACCAACGTGGAGAAACCCTGTCTCTACTAAAAATATGAAATTAGCCAGGCATGGTGGCACACGCCTCCAATCCCAGCCACTCAGGAGGCTGAGGCAGAAAAATCACTTGAACCCGGGAGACGGAGGTTGAGATGAGCTGAGATCGTGCCATTGCGCTTCAGCCTGAGCAACAAGAGTGAAGCTCCAAATCAAAAAAAAAAAAAAAAAAAAGAAAGAAAAATCACAGGGCAAAAAGGAGATTAGAGTCCTGACACTCATGTACTTCATCAGTGACACAGGCTGACTTGACTCATAATGACTGGAAAATAAATATTTTAAACAGTTAATAGCAAATTAAAAAAAAAACAAACCTGAAATGACCAATGTTGGTGTGACAAAGAACACCAGGTATATATGTTCATTGCTGCTCATCTTTCAGAGTAATATGATGTACATAATAAGGTGCGTGAATGGGTGTGGCTCGCATATGTGGTGAATGGAGTTAGCTAGTAGGAATTGGAAGGGAGTATATGTTTTGTGTATTCCTACAACTTAGTTCAGCTGGATGAAATATTCCTAGTGCTTCTTACAGACAAAGTCATGCATAAGAAAATGGGAAGTTTGAGTCATGCTCAAATTTTCCCAAATGAATAAGTTAATTAATTGTGCCAGAACAAATTTGGTTTTCAAAGCAAGCATTATCACACAACTGGCTGTCGCATGAAAAGTCTTATTAAAACAACAGTCTTTGATTTCTTTCATCAGAGTCTTATAGTTTTCAGTGTGCAGGTTCTTCATCTCCTTGGTTAAATTTATTCCTCAGCATTTCCTTTTTTGGCTATCTATTGGAAATGGGATTGACTCTTGATTTCTTTTCAGATAGTTTGTTGTTAGTATATAGAAATGCTACTGATTCTTGTGCATTGATTTCATTTCCTGCAGCTTTATTTGTTTATTAGTTCTAACAGTTTAAAAAGTGTTTTTATAGAGAAAAGGGCCACCCTCACATCCAACAGACCCTGGGTTCCCATACTAGAGAAGCATCATCTGTTGAGCACAACTCTCCCAGGCCAAACCACCCTCGGGACACTGGGTGAGTTCCTGTCTCCTCCCCTGTGTGACCCAGACATGCTGCCTACTCCCTCTGTGTCTCGGTTTTCTCATCTTTAAAGTGGGAGAATAGGCAGGGTGGCTGGAGGCTTGTGAAATAACAGATGGGAAAAAGTTGTGTAAACTGTGAAGTGTGGTACACACACAGCCCCAGCTGTCACTGCTGTTGATTGAGCACCTCCTAGTCCCCAGCCTTGTGCTAAACGTTTTTTTCATGCATTTTCTCCTTCTCATCCTCACAATCCTGAAAGTGACCAGCTCATTCCAGTTTGCCTGGAACTTTCCAAGTTTTAGCATTGAAAATCCCACATCCTGGGAAATTCCTGTGTTCTGGGCAAACCTTTAAAGTGAGAATATTTTCTTCGTTTTTCAGGTGAGGAAACTGAGGCTGAGTTTCACTTGTCCAGGGTCCCACAGCCAGGAAAGAGCCCAGGTGTGTGGGCTCCAGAGCTGTCATCTGGCTAAGGCACCTGGCTGGTTCCTGTGGACAGTGGGAGCCATAGAAGGTTCAAGGCAGTGGCAGGCTCATGACCAGGAGGTCACTCCCCACCCTAGGCAGCACTGTATTATATAGCCATTAGGGTATCAGCCACCAATGCACTGCAGAGAAAGACAAGCTGAATGAACAGAAGAATCTGCCAGGGACCCTCCCTTCTTGGTTTAGGTTTCAACTTTGCAGATGGAAATGCTTCAAATAAGTTCAAGGCAGGCTCCGGGCCCCAGAGACTCAAGCTCTGATTGCTTCCAAGTGGCCTGTGGACCTTGTTCCCAGAACCCCTGGTGGGCGTGCTCACAGTTTCAGAGGCCTGAGGGTCCCTGGCAGAGCAGGAAGGGGCCACATGCATTCTTGGGAGGCTGGGCCATGTGGTAGGAATACTCACACTAGGGGCCAGATGGGTTGGGGCAAAGCCCAGTTTGGACCTTCTAGTGACACCCACAGTCCATCAGGTGCTCAGTAAGCAAGCCTGTAGAATGCTCTGAACGCTCACTGTGGCTCGGTGAGGAAAGGCCTTATTATACCCATTTCACAGATAGGTAAGCTAAGGCGGAGAAGGAGTATGACTCTCCCCAGGTCACCCAGTGGCAAGTACCTGAGCTAGATCAGACCAGGGACCCTACAGCCTTCAAGCCCCACTGTTGGCCTCTATACCCTGCTGCCCACAGACTTGTGGTGTGACCTGGGTATGTCTGCCCTATGCATCTTGAAGGCTTGTCTGGAAGATGGGAATAAGAGTCTATATTTCCCAATGGGTTGAGAGGAGTCCAGAGGTACTGTTTATAAAGCATTTAGGAGTGATCGGGCTCATGGCAATGAAAAGGATTGACAAGCCATTCTCATCAATATCCTATGAAGGTGATCTTCATGTTCAAGTTCATGATCGTTGCTACGTTTTTGCTGCTGCTGTTCCTGCAACGCCTGGGAGCAAGAAGAGCTATTGATTGAGTACTTACGACATGCCAGGTTCTTTACGTGCATTAACTCATTAGTTCTCACCGCCAGCCTGAGACAGGCACCATCACCAGCCTCCACATGCAGGTGTGGACACCGGGACCCAGAGAAGCACTTGCCATGATCACTCAGCTACTACATGGTAGGGACGGGACTTGCAGCCACATATGCTGGGGCTACATAGGGAGATTGATTCCATGAGATGGAGGCCCCCAGGGGCAGCTAGGACCTCTGGGACTCTGGCTTTGGTGAGGGGCAGGGAGTTGGGGAGCTCTTGGTGCACTGAGGTGCCATGGACACCCCAATTGGCACACTCTTAGCTCCCCTTGGCATTCCTACCTGTTTTCTCTGCAAAGTGGTACAAGAAGCCCCCAAGGAAACCAGGGTGCAGAGATAGAGGATGGGTGGGGGCCAGGGAGGGAGAAAGCCATGTTAGCCAAGTGGTCCGGACAGCCTTGCTGAAGGCTGACACTCAAGCCAAACCCTGAGGCACGCAAGGAAGCTTGGCTTGTGAGGAGCTGGCTGGGCGTTCCAGGCAGACAGTGCACCTGCTCCCAAGCCTGTTTCCCTGTCTGTACAGGAGCAAGGAAAGTCCCTGCCCTCAAGGACGTCACAGACTAAAGTGAGGCAGAATCCAGGCAGCTGTGACTCAGGCAAAAGCCAGGGACACATTGGGCTGGGCAAGCTCAGAGGAGGCGGCATCACCTTTGCTGGGAAGGTCTGGGAGGGTCAGGAAGGCTGCCTGGAAGAGGGGACCTGAGACCCCAGCCTCAGGGAGCAGCAGGGGTAGGATGGGGACCTGGGAAGCCTGAGGGCTGGGACAAGGCCCTCCTAGGACTATAGCCTGTGTCTCCAGCGGAGGGAAGAGGGACCGATGCGTCTAGGGTCCAGGGTGCAGGGCACGCAGTGGGCAGCAGGCAGGGTCCTAACCAACGGCTCTGAACTTTTCCCCTGGATGGGTAGGGAAGAACTGGAGTCGGATAATGAACAGGACAGCGGCGATAGCCAGAGGGGCAAGGAGAGGAGGGAAGGGCCACACATGGGAAGCAGGTGGGGGTGTGGGAGGCCGGAGATAGATGAGGCCTGGACAGGGAGGAAACAGAGAACAAGATGAGAGATAAGATTTCAAAGGCATCAGACAGTGGCATGGCAGCCGCAGAGCAGGGAGCAGCAACAGGGGAGGGGGAAGGGCAGGGCTGAGAGACCTGGGGAGGGTCCAGAGACGGCTCCAGGTCAGGTCCCTCAAGAGCCCAACCTGCTGTGTCCCCAGGCACTGTCACGCTGTATCTGTAGTGCTATCCTGTCACCAACCACCGTCCAGCCATGTCCCCAGCTGCATGCCCCCATGCCCTGACCCTGTCTGGCTGAAACTCATGCCCGTTGTTTAGGGGTATGCCTAGTACTGTCCCCTGGGTCCCCAGTCACCGGCTGATCCCAACCTCTCCCTGTCTGTGTCCCGCAATACTAGCCAGCCATGCCCTTGCCAAGGACAGAGGGCAGCAGCCCTGAGCAGTGGGAAGGGAAGTCCAGACACACCTCTTTGGGCAAGCTGTGGTGTGGGGGCTCGCCCAAGGCCCCACCTTTCAGCAGCTGATGGAACTCGAAGGGAGCGGCCCTGGAGAAGTCTATGCCCAGCGGGAGCATTTAGAGGCCATCTCCAGCTGGGGATCTGGATGTCACTCCCTGCCCACCCAGCCCACCCAGCCTCCTGTGCATGCCTTGTCATAGATGGCCTGCAGGTGGCTCTGGGGACACAGGGACATTCAGAGCCTGAAGTGGCCCTGACCTGCAGACATCAGCGCAAACCCCGCCACCCCCACCTGCACTGTAGATGCTGGCCCCAGGCCACCCCAGGTGGCCGGCTGGACCCCCAGCTCCACCTCCTACTGCAGAGGGCCTTGGCACAGTGTTTGGATCTCGGGGGCTCAAGTGCCAGGTCAATGGTGGTGCCTGCATCCCATGGGTCGAAGTTAAGAAGGAAGATGGCATGGCCCACAGCTGGACCTCATTCGACTGGCATATCCCCACCCCCCAACCCCTCTGTCTCCACAGCTCTACTGGGAATAATGGAGTCTGAAGAACCCAACTGGAGAGTAAGAGCAGTGGCATCAGGCACCCAGGGACGTCTCTGCCCTATGGCCGTGGTTAAAAAACAAGGGTCCAAGCAACACCCTTTTTCCCCTGGAGCCAATTTGCAGTTGATGGGGGCTGGGTCCCCAGGGGAACAGGAGCTGACCAGCGAGCGGTCCGGAGCCAGGGCCACTCTGGACTCTGGGTCTGTGATGAAGATGATGCAGGAAGTGTGCCCAGTGCATGGAGTGGGTTGAGACTTAAATCTCCACCAGTGACTCCAATGTGGTCATGAGTTTTGTTTCTGCCGCAAGCACAACTTGTACCCCAGAGAGTGGGTGCCGAGCTGTGGGTACAGCCACATGCAGGCATTCACTGAGCACTCCCATGCTTTGCCATACACCCAGCACTGTTCCAGGGACGCAGCAGTGAGCAACACAGACTGACGTCCCTGCCCTCGTGGGACTCGTGTTCTAGAAAAGTGGAGGGATGAGACAGGCACTGTGCAGCATTAATAAGGAATAGGCGGGACGGTGCTGGGTGCTCCAGAGAAAAACAGAGCAGGAAAGGAGGGTAGAGAGTGCTGGCGGGGGAATCAGAAAGAGGTTACAAATAGGGTGGCCAAGGGGAAGTGCTGCCACACAGACACCTGGGGAAGAGGTTTCCAGGCAGCTGGCACAGCAAGTGCAAAGGCCCTGAGGACGGCACCTGTGCAGCACATCCAGGGAAAGAGGCGCTGGAGCCAAGCCGGCTCAGAGACCGGTGCAGGTCAGGTCGCACAGGGCTTTGCAGATGGCCATGAGGCTGGGACTTCTACTCTCAGGGCACTGGGGTCGTGAGCAGCAGAAAGACCTGGGTTGACTTGAACTCTAAGAGACAGAAGCAGAGAAGCCAGTCATGAGCCCTTGCTGTCTCTTCAGGCAGAAGGTGATAGTGACTCGGACCAGGGTAGAAGGGAAGTGGCCAGGGTGTGGGTGGGGCACGCTCTGCAGCTTGAGGTCCTTTGAGAGTCTCGGGGCCCATCAGGCTGGCGTGGGTGGTCTGCTGTGACCTCTGACGTCAGGGCCAATGGAGCAGCGTCCAGAATCTGGAGGCAGCCAGGCCAGAGCGTGAATCTAGCCCCTCTCCTTCCCAGCAGGCAACCCAGGACAACCTAGTCTGAAACATCTCTAGGTTAGAAATCTATGCTCCAGCCAGGCGCGGTGGCTCACGCTTGGAATCCCAGCACTTTGGGAGGCCGAGGCGGGCGGATCACGAGGTCAAGAGATTGAGACCATCCTGGCCAACATGGTGAAACCCCTTCTCTACTAAAAAACAGAAAAATTAGCTGGGCGTGGTGGTGTGCAGCTGTAGTCCCAGCTACTCAGGAGGCTGAGGCAGAATTGCTTGAACCTGGGAGGCGGAGGTTGCAGTGAGCCGAGATAGTGCCACTGCACTCCAGCCTGCCACCTGGTGACAGAGCAAGACTCTGTCTCAAAAAAAAAAAAAAAAAAAAAAACACACACACACACAGAAAGAAATCTATGCTCCATGATATGAGAGACTGGGGGGTGCCGAATACTCCTTTTTTCTGAGCATCAGAGCACTTTATTTTGGTTAATGTTTATTGTGTACATATTATTTGCAAGTCGCTCTGCCAAACACTTTACATCCATTATCTTATGTCATTCTTACCCTAACTTTAACCTTGCCCTTGGTCACTTAAATAATAATCTCCCTAAAACAGACCCCTGGCCATGAGGTGCACACTGAGGACCTGCGTGTGGCCCCTCCCTCCATGAGGGCACCAGGACCCACTGAAAGTCATGGGGTGTGGAATAACACTCAACAGTAAAAAATAACCAAGTATTGATGGCACTATATTCAAGGGAATAAGGCTAAGTGAAAAAAGCCGGTCCCAAAAGATCACATATTATATTATTGCACTTACATGACACTTTCGAAATGACAGCATTTTATTTTATTTTTTATTTTGAGACAAGGTCTCCCTCTGTCACTCAGGCTGGAGTGCAGTGGTGCGATCTTGGCTCACTGTAACCTCTGCCTCCCAGTTTCAAGCCATTCTCCCACCTCAGCCTCCCGAGGTTGGGGCTATGGCACATACCATCACACCCAGCTAATTTTTTTAATATTTTTGGTAGAGATGGGGTTTCACCATGTTGACCAGGCTGGTCTCAAACTCCTAACCTGAAGTGATCCACTTGCCTCAGCCTCCCAAAGTGCTGAGACTGCAGGCATGAGCCACTGCACCTGGCCGGAAATGACAACATTTTAGAAAATTGTAGATTGGTGGTTTCCAGACATCAGAAGTGGCAGGGTGGGCATACAGGAAGAAGGTGGGTATAGTGACAAAAAACACCATGAGGGATCCTTGTGGTGATGGAACTGTTCTGTATCTTAACTGTTTCTGTGGTGGTGGATACAGGAACCTACACATGAGACACACAGAACTCTCGCTCTGTGTGTGTGTGTGTGTGTGTGTGCACACTCATACACACACACACATGAATGAGTACAAGTAAAATAGGAGAATCTAAATAAACCCTGTGGCTTGTATCAAGTCAGTTTCCTGGTGGTGATATTGTACCATAGTTTGTAAGATGTTACCATTGGAGTAAAGCGGGGTAAAGGGTTGTTTCCAGAGAAACAGAACCATCAGGATCTCCATATATAAATATACAGAAGGATTTATTGTGAGGGATTGGCTCACACAATATGGAGGCTGAGAAGTCCCACGTCTGTCATCTGTAAGCTGGAGATCAGGAAAGCTGGTAGTGTGATTCCAGTCCAAGCAGGGAGACCCGAGAACCAAGGGGCTGATGGTGTAAGCCCCAGGCCAAGTCCAGAGGCTCAGGCATGAGGAGCATCCTTGTCCAAAGGCAAGAGGAGATGAATGTCCCTGCTCCAGAAGAGAGCAAATTCCCTCTTCCTCTGCTGTTTTGTTCTATTCAAGCCCTCAGTGGAGTGCATGGCCTCCTCCCACATGGGTGAGAGTGATGTCCTTTCAAATGCTATTCCCTTTCAGAAACTCCCTCACAGAAACACCCAGAGATAATGTTTTACCAGCTACCTGGGCACCGCTTAGCCCAGTCAAGCTGATACATAAAATTAACCATCATAAGTCCACCCCTTGTCAACAAGGCATCCATGGGCATCTTCTGAAGCCATGCTTAATCTCCAAATAAAGACAGTAATAAGGTCACGGTTCCACTGAACATGATACAACCATTCTGTGTACAGTGAAAAATGCACTAATCCCTTCCCCAGAAGAGGAGATAAAGTCCTTGGGTGGTGTTTACTCCTCTCCCAATATCCTGTAACTTAAATAGTATAAAGTGAGATTAACAATACTTAAATAGTGGTACGAAGTTAACAAATCTTAGGTTACATGATAAGGGAATAAGAGAGGAAAGGAAACAAAGACATTTGCTTAATAGATGCATAAAAACACAAATGTATTCATAACAAAAGAAGGAGGAAATCCTCATGACAATTACAGTTCTTATTTCTCTAACTGGCCATGTGGTTCTGGCATTAACAACTATCATCTTCTACTACCTGTCCTGTACAACCTTTGTCTTCAGAAAGCATCTCAGCTGGTCATGGTTTTTTACCTGGTGGGGTGATGCAAACCTTCATTCGTGAAGGGTCTGGGCCATTCACAGTCCAATAGATTCCACTAACCTTATTCACAGGACATGGTAATACTAAGAGGTGCCCTAAGGGATCTCCTGCATTCCAGACATATTCTTTTTACCTCTACTATGGAACAACAGCCCATTGTCCCCTTGGGGATCTGGATCAATCACCTCCCTGCCCCCCACCAACCAACACCATAGCTCCCTTCTTTCCCTGTTGACCCAGAGGCATAAGGAGCCCTAAGTAGCTGGGTGGCATCTTAACTTCCAGTTCAGTGGAATAGTTGTGTTTCCCAGTGGAAGCACTCCACCCTCTGGAACTAAGATCTTTAGGCCAACAGAGCATAAAGTCTTGGGAAAAGGAAACAAAGTTTTGCTGATGAGTCACTGGAGTAAGGGTGAGAGGTGCCACTCCCACTTCCACTCCTTGATTTTCGGAACTGGAAATGCTAGCTACGGGAGAATAGGACCATAGATTAGGTGCTGGTTCAGAACATATACAGCCTTCTGGAGAACCTTGCCCCAGCCCTGCAAGCTATTGCCACCTAGCTGGTGCTGCAACTGAGTCTTCCAAAGGCCATTCCACTGTGCATCAAACCAACTGCTTCAGGACAGTGGGGATCTTGGTAGGACCAGTGAATTCCATGAGCAGGATAACTTCTACCAGCACCTCGGTAGAAGCAATGCTGTGTGGAATACCATAACATGGATAAGGCACTCTGTTACATCCATGGATGGTGGCTTTGGCAGAAGCATTCTGTCAAATCTATATCCAGAGTAAAGGCAAATCTATATCCAGAGTAAATGTCTGCTTCAGTAAAGACAGAACGTTGCCCCTTCCATAATAGAAGCTGTCCAATGTAATCAACCTGCCACCAAGTACCTGGCTGTTCGCCCTGGGGAACGGTGTCATCTCAGGGGCTCAGTGTTAGTCTCTGCTGCTGACAGATTGGGACTTAGAGGTGGCCATACCAGATCAGTCTTGGTGGGCAGAAATCCATGTTTCTGACCCCATGCATAGCTTCCATCCCTGCCACCGTGGCCACTTTGTTCTTGAGCCCATTGGATGATGACAGGGGTGGCTGGGGAAAGAGGCTGACTAGTATCCCCAGAACAGGTCAGACTATCCAAAGGATGACCTCCTCTGCTGACGTCACCCTTTGGTGAGCATTCACATGGGACACAAATATCATCACACTTTTTTCCCATTTAGAGGTCTATCCATAAACCTCTTCCCCAAATTTCTTTGTCACCAGTGTCCCAATTGTGTTTCTTCCAAGTCCCTGACGATCCAATCTAACCATTGGCTGCAGCCCATGAATTGGTTTGCAATAGCACCTCTGGCCATCTCTCTGTCCAATGAAGTGCACAACCGGTGCCCTGCCTGAAGTTCTGCCCACTGAGAAGATTTCCTTTGGCCACCACCCTTCAGGGATGCCCCAGAGAGGGGCTGTGGTGTTGCAGCTGCCTACTTTCCGGTGATACTTGCATGTTGTGCAGAACCAGCTATAAACTAGGCCAGGGTCTTCTGCTTCTCTGTCAACTGATCATAAGAAGTCCCCATAAACCATGGGCACAGGTTGGTAGACAGAAGGCAGTGTGGCAGAGGTGGGAACCCAGGGCATTTGGGCCACTTCTTCATGTAACATTTGTGCCTTCAGGGCCTGCCTGGGTCTGACTGTGTATACGCCACTTTCATATGATGGTGGGGCACTGCTGTGCACACCCAACTTTATTACTTGCTGGCCAAATAACACCCAGTTCATGAAGGGCCGCTTAGGTCACCTGGTAACTTGGTGGCCCCTGGTCAAATGTCTAGGGCCACCAAAAGCCTAGTTTCTACTAAGGCCCAGTAGCAGGCCAAGAACTATCTCTCAGAAGAGTCATTCTCTGCAGACAATTGCAGGGCCTTGCTCCAAAATCCTAAAGGCCCGAGAAGTGATTCATTCATAGGGCACTACCAATGGCTTCGGACAGCATCCCTGCCATTCATTGGCATCTGGGGTACCACTGGATCTGCTGAGTTGTGTGAGGCGAGTGGCAGACCAGCTTGCACAGCAGCCTGGACCTGTCGCAGAGTCTTCTCCTATTCTGGGCCCCACTCAAACCAGCAGCAGCTTTTTGGGACACTCAGGAAATGGGCTGGAGCAAAATATCCAAATAAGGAATATGTTGCCTCCAAAATCTAAAAAGGCCTTCTAGGCATTGTGCCTCTTTCTTGGTTGTAGAAGGGACCAGTTCCAACAGCTTTTTGCCTGAGAAGAAATATCTCAACAGGTCCCGTACCACTGGACCCCTAGAAATTTCACTGAGGTAGAAGGCCCCCAAATTTTAGTCGTATGTATTTCGCAGCCTCTGACACTCTCACAGTAAGTCCAGAGTAGTTGCTATTTCTTGCTCGCTAGATCCAATCAGCCCAGTGTCATCAATGTATGGACCAGCGTATCTTGTGGAAAGAAAAAGTGACGGAGATCCCTGTGAGTTAATTCTAACCTAGAGCCAGAGAGTTGGTAGACCCCTTGGCAGGGTAGTGAAGGGGTATTGCTGGCCTTGCCAGCTGAAGGCCAACTGCTTCTGGCAGGCCTTATGGATGGTGATGGAGAAAAAAAGCATTTTCCAGATCAATAGCTGCATTCCAAGTACCAAGGGATGCGTTAATTTGCTCCAGCAATGAAACCACATCTGGTACAGCAGCTGCAGTCAGAGTTGCCACTTAGTTAAGCTTACAATAATCCACTGTCATTCTCCAGGATCCATCTTTCTTTGGCACTTGCCAGATAAAAGAGTTGAAAGGGGATGAGTAGGAATTACCACCCCTGCATCTTGATGGTGACACTAATCTCTGCAATCCCTTCAGAAATACAGTATTGCTTTGGATTTGCTATTTTTGTAGGTAGAGCAGTTCCAACGGCTTCCAATTGGCCTTTCCTACCATAATGGCCCTCAACTTCACAGGTCAGGAAACCATTGTGGGCATTCTGCCAGTTGCTGGTATGTCTATTTGAATCATGCATCTGGAACTGGGAAAATAGCCACAGGATGTATTTGGAGACCCACTGGACCTACTGTAAGATAGACCTGAACTAAAGCTCCATTGCTCACCTGACCTCCATAAGCCCCTGTTCTAATTGGAGGGCCACAGTGACATGTGAGGTCTCCTGGTGTCAGCGTCAGTTCAGAGCCAGTATCCTGTAGTCGCTAAAAAATTTGATTTTTTTCTTTGTTCCAATGCACAGTTACTCTGGTATAAGGCTATAGGTCCCTTTGGGAAATGCTAGGAGAGAGGTTAACAGTATAAATTTTGAGTATTGTACCAGGGTCCTTCCCCAAAGGGATCCAGCCTGCCTTTATTCAGGCTGTTCTGAGTATATAAACTGGCTGAATGTATAAATCTGGGAATTGATCAAGGAGTCATGACCCGCTGTTTTTACGATGTAAGACTTTTGTTCTTATATGAACAGGATCCAGTTGCTTCCACTGCATTGGGTTTTCCCGTTGAGTGGCTGTGGTTCCCACTGTAAGGTGTGGCCTGCAAAGAAAAATGATCACAGAACCCTTCAAGGACACGGGGGCTCCCCTCACAAATTTATTTCTCCAAGGGCTGGTGAAAGGTGTTGTCTTTGTCTGTTTCTGCCTCTGTAACAAAATACTAGAGAGTAGGGTAGTTTGTAAACAATAGAAATTTATTTCTCATGGCTCTGAAGGCTGGAAAGTCCAAGGGCAAGGCACTGGAAGGATTGGTGTCTGGTGACGGCTGCTTTCTGCTTCCAAGATGGTGCCTTGTTGCTGTATCCTCTGGAGGGGAAGAATGCTGTATCCTGACATGGCAGAAGTGGGAAGGGCAAGAAGAACCTAAGCTAGTTCCCCCTGCCCTTTGATAAGGCACTAATCCATTCATGAGGACAGAGCTTTTTTACCTTAATCACTTCCCAAAAGGCCCCAATTCTTAATACCACCATAATGGGGATTACATTTCAACATAAATTTCAGAGGGGACATAAACATTCAAACCATAACAGATAGATATATCCTAGACTCTCCCAATGTGGATGAGTAGGTCTTAAATGACAAATACACTCTAGCATTCCCACCTCCCCAAGACCCTGAATTTCTTTCTTTCTTTTTTTTTTTTTTTTTTTTTTTTTTGAGATAGAGTCCTGCTCTGTTGTCCAGGCTGGAGTGCAGTGGTGCAGTCTCAGCCCACAGCAGCCTCTGCCTCTCTGGTTCAAGTGATTCTCCTGCCTCAGCCTCCTGAGTAGCTGGGATTACAAACTCATGCCACCACGTCCAGCTAATTTTTGTATTTTTTTTTTTTTAGTAGAGATGAGGTTTCACCATGTTGGTCAGGCTGGTCTCAAACTCCTGCCCTCAGGTGATCCACCCACCTCAGCCTCCCAAAATGCTGGGATCACAGGCATGAGCCACCATGCCCAGCCAAGACTGTGAGTTTCCTCCTCTACATTAAGCCAAGGAAGGTCAGGCATTTCCAGTTCACTCACAGTGGGTCATCTTTTGGTCCATGTTTTAGCTAACTAAGCAAACAAACTGTAAGAGCCATTTCTAACTCCCCAAGCTGCAACATTCAATGCGGAATCTCTGCTTTAGTGAGCCCGTGTCAATACATGCTGCCTGATCCAACTTCACCTTCCTTCCATCATTATCCCATACCCTTGATAACCATCCCCATACATGTTCCCCAGATTTCTACTTGTCTAAATTAGAAAACCCAAGTAGTTCTTTTGGAATGTACCATACTTCATACTTGAGTCTAGTTACAGGTCTAAAAGCAAAGAGGGGTCGTGGGTATGGGTCCTGGGGAGAATCAGACACTGCCTTGCAGAGCAACAGCCTAAGGAGGCCATTATCATTTCCTCCAGGAATGCAGGGTGAATCCCCACAGACAGAGGTGAAACAGCCAACACCAGTGTGGCTGGATACCACTGGGGTCAGGATGTCACTGTCCCTAGAGGTGGGGAGGCCACTTTTTTCCAACTCCACTGGGGACAGGGAGGTCCTTTTGGCTGGGGGTAGAGAGACCTCTTCCACTGGCAAAGAAGACTTGAGAATTTTAGAGGCTCCATGTCCCCAGGTTCACCAAAGCCTTCACACATGTCCCCATCCCAACACGGGTTCCCATTCTTTCCCAACCAATGCCCTCACTTTAACAGGAAACACGCTTCATGATTGGGAGTTTGGTTTGTGCTATAATTCAGCCAATTACAGGATAAGGTTCTACATTTGATTTTCAGCAATGTCAGCACCGCTAGAGGCTCCTAGGTTGTTTATGCAGCTCTTGGGCTGGAAATTCAAATCCCTGAGCTCATTCTTTTCTTTCACACTTTGTCCTGCAACATTAAGGGCAGAGAATCAACATCATAATATTCTTCATTTTTCCAAAAATATTTGCGAGTATCATATACAGAGTCACCTAGCTCCTTGCTTCTTGTAAGTGGTTGACTGGAATATTTTGTATATCTCTATAAACAGTTCTCAATGCTCTCTTTACTACTGGAAAGAGAAACATTACCATCTTTAAACGTAATCAGGTTAGAGACCCAATTTCAGAAACCTCAGAACCAATTTAGAAAACCCATCCTTAAAATTCTGTTGTTCTTCTAGAACGACTCTGTTCCAAAATGGAACTGTTTTGTATCTTTTTTTTTTTTTTTGAGACAGAGTCTCGCTCTGTCAGCCAGGTTAGAAGTGCAGTGGCACAGTCTCAGCACACTGCAACCTCCACCTCCTGGGTTCAAGCAATTCTCCTGCCTCAGCCTCCCGAGTAGCTGGATTACAAGCACCTGCCATCACACCCAGCTAATCTGTGTGTGTGTGTGTGTTTTTGGTAGTGATGGGGTTTCGCCATTTTGGTCAGGCTGGTCTCAAACTCCTGACCTCAGGAGATCCTCCCACCTCGGCCTCCCAAAGTGCTAGGATTACAGACATAAGCCACCACTCCTGGCCTGTTTTGTGTCTCAACTGTGGTGGTGGATGTACAAACCTACACATGTGATACACAGAACTAAAGATACACACACACACACACACACACAAATGAGTGCAGGTAAAACGGGAATCTGAATAAGCTCTGCAGATTATACAAATGTCAATTTCCTGTGGTGGATAGTGTACCATAGTTTTGCAAGATTGAGGGAAACTGAGTAAAAGACGTATTATTTCTTACAACTGCATATGAATCTATAGTTATCTCAAAATATTAGGTTGGTGCAAAAATAACTGCTGTTTTTCCTGTTGCGTTTTATAGCTAAAACCACAATACTTTTGCACCAACCTAATAAAATGTTAAATTTTTTTAAAAGGCACAGGACATCCACCAACAATGGCGCCTCAGCTGTTGATACCAGCAGACTCCTGGGTAAGTGATCGGCCAATGGGCCAGTTGTTCACTAAGACTCCTCTAGTTATGATAACAGAAATATGCCAACCATATATACAAGATAAGCTGTGCTTCTAGTCTCTAGAGCTGTGCTGTCCAATACGGTAGTCACTAGCCTCATTGCAGCCATCAAACACTTGAAATCCGACCAGTCTTAATTGATGTGTGCTGTTAGTGTAAAATACTCACCAGATTTCAAACCCATAGTGCAAATAAAACCATGTAAAATACCACTCTTTTTATATTGACTACGTATTGAAGTGATAACACTTTGAATATATTGAATTAAATTATATATATATATGCATATACATATATACCTACAGAGGTGGAGCAGCACACACACACACACACACACATACACACACACACACACACACACACATATATATATATATATATTTTTTTTTTTGAGACCAAGTTTCTCTCTTGTTGCCCAGGCTGGAGTGCAGTGGCACAATCTCAGCTCCCTGCAACCTCCGTCTCCTGGGTTTAAGCGATTCTCCTGCCTCAGCCTCCCAAGTAGCTGGGATTACAGGCACCTGCCACCATGCCAGCTGATTTTTTGTATTTTTAGTAGAGACAGGGTTTCATCATTTGGCCAGGCTGGTCTCAAACTCCTGACCTCAGGTGATCCACCTGCCTCAGCCTCCCAAAGTGCTGTGATTACAGGCGTGAGCCACCACACCCAGCCAATAATATATTTTATTAAAATGAATCTCACTCATTTTTTTCTGAATGTAGCTCCAAGAAATTTAAAATTACATATACTCTCTATATTTCTGTTGGACAGCACTGCTCTAGAGTAACCACAAGCATCCATAATTATCATGAAGTCATTAAGGTCCCAACCAGAATGCACCCCTGGTCTTTATCTGATTTCCTAAGAGGCACCTCCTACTGGCTCTAACTGTACAGAATCCAGAGTTGGCTCTGTGTGGGTATCTGAAACCTACTAGGCTCATACAGCTTGGTCCCAGGTCACCCTAAAAGTTGAGAAATGATCAGTTGATCAGGCGCAGTGGCTCATGCCTGTAATCCCAGCACTTTGGGAGGCTGAGGCAAGAGAATTGCTTGAGCCCAGGAGTTTGAGACCAGCCTGTACAACAGGGTAAAACCCCATATTCACTAAAAATTAAAAATTAGCTGGGTGTGGTAGCATGCACCTCTAGTCGCAGCTACTCAGGAGGCTGAGGCAGGAGGATTGCTTGAGCCCAGGAGGTCAAGGCTGCAGTGATCCAATGATCATGCCACTGTATTCCAACCTGGGCAACAGAACAAGACTCTGCCTCAAAAAAAAAAGAAGAAGAAGAAAGAAGAAGAAGAAAGAAGAAGAAGAAGGAGGAGGAGGAGGAGGAGGGGGGAAGGAAGGAAGGAAGGAAGGAAGGAAGGAAAGAAAGAAAGAAAGAAAGAAAGAAAGAAAGAAAGAAAGAAAGAAAGAAAGAAAGAAAGAAAGAAAAAAGGAAAAGAAAAAAGAGAAAGAAAAGAAAGGAAAAAAGAAATGAGCAATAGCTGGGTGTGGTGGCACATGCCTGTAATCCCAGCTACTCAGAAGGCTGAGGAGGGAGGACTGCTTGAGACCAGGAATTTGAGACCAGCCTGGGTGATATAGCAAGACCCTATCTCTAAAAAAAAAGCTAAATAAATTTTTAAAAAAGAAATGATGATAAAAGTCATAACCACAGTGTTCTTTCCAGGAGATTTCCTCATAGGTGGCTCAAAAGTCAGGCACAAGTCTCATTCACTCTCACCTTGGGTCCCAGCCCAAATGGCACCTCTTCAGCAAGCTGTTTTGGACACTCTTGGGCACTCTGGATGCCAACAGGATCTTCCATCTGTTCCAGCCTTTGTCTCTGTTGTGGCGCCCAGTTCCGCAGAGGCTCCAGCCGGCTCCATGCAGAGGCCACAGGACAGTGCCTCTGTCCAGTGGGGCCCATGCTCCTCTCACCTCCTGCCTTGGGGCTAACCGTGGGACACTGCACAGTGGAACCCACTCCGACCTCACGAATATGCAGCCTCAACATTTTAGAAGAGTTAACCTTTTTTTTTTTTTTTTTTCCTGAGACAGAGTCTCACTCTGTCACCGAGACTGGAGTACAGTGGCACAATCTCAGCTCACTGCAACCTCCACCTCCCGGGCAATTCTCGTGCCTCAGCCTCCCAAATAGCTGGGACTACAGGCACATGCCACCAAACCCAGCTACTTTTTTGTGTCTTTAGTAGAGAAGGGTTTTCGCCACGTTGCCCAGGCTCGTCTTGAACTCCTGATCCCAAGTGATCCGCCCACCTTGGCATCCCAAAGTGTTAGGATTACAGGCATGAGCCACCTTGCCTGGCCAAGAAGAGTTAACTTTTGATTACAAGGGGCTGGTGCCAGTGGACAATGCATCCCCACCTTCCCCCAGACTGGATGGTCCTGAGATGTCCTTCACACAACACCGCACCTTGTCCTGTGGGACGGAGCAGCCAGTTGTCACCAGATGCAGTGGCTCACAGAGGATCTCCCTCCTTTCCCAGTACACTCTCCCTGGAATCATGTACCCCCTGAAGTGCCTGCACTCACACCTTTGCCTCAGGCCCTGCTTTCTGGGGAGCCCAAGCTAAGCAGAGACCCTCCCGGCCACCTGCTTCCAGCCCCCATCTCAGTGCCTGGCTCACTTTCTTGGCTGTGTCTTTTATGCTGCTAAGGATCTTGTTCATTTGTTCGCTGGTTTCTGTTTTCCTCTCTGCCTAACTAGACTGCAGGCTCCTTGAGGGCTCCATCCCCAATGCCTGAAACCCAGCCTAGTGTGAACAGGGTGTGCAGTATTTGTTAAAGTGCTGACCGCACTGCCTGTTCCTCTCGGAACCTTAGACTGAGCAACCTACCTGCTCTGTTTATCAGCTGGGATCAGATATATTGAGAAGAGATGACCTAATAACGTGACAGGTCTTTATTCTGGGGAGAGAAGCTGCTCTTTCTAAAACTAGAATACGGCCTCACACAGTGGCTCATGCCTATAATCCCAGCACTTTGGGAGGCTGAGGCAGGAGGATTGCTTGAGTCCAGAAGTTCGAGACCAGCCTGGGCAACATAACATAAAAAATAAAAAAGTTAGCCGGGGTGGTGACAAATACCTGTAGTCTCAGCTACCTGGGAGACTTAGGTGGGAAGATCACTTGAGCTGACACGGTTGAGGCTGCACTGAGCCGAGATAGTGCCACTGCTCTCCAGCCTGGGCGACCCAGCAAGACCCCATCTCAAAATATATAAATAAGTATTTAAAAATTGGCCGAGTGCAATGGCTCACATTTGTAATCCCAGCACTTTGGGAGGCCAACGCAAGTGGATCACCTGAGGTCAGGAGTTCAAGATCAGCCTGGCCAACATGGTGAAATCACATCTCTACTAAAAATATAAAAATTAGCCAGGTATGCTGGCATGTGCCTGTAGTCCCAGCTACACAGGAGGCTGAGGCAGGAGAATCACTTGAACCCAGGAGATGGAGGTTGCGGTGAGCCAAGATCGTGCCACTGCACTTCAGCCTAGGCTACAGAGCAAGACTTCATCTCAAAACTAATAATAATACATAATAAATCAAAATAATAAATAAAACTAGGATGTCACCATTTTGGATCCACCCAGGTAGGAGCTTGCCCTTAAAGGTGGTGAAGGTGAGCAGAGAAGCTAATATTGAAATCCACCACTCACTGAGTCACCGAGAAGTATGAGCAATCCAAGGGAAGATCTTCCTTCTCCCCAGGAGCTTTGATGGCCTTGAACTTTTTTTTATTATTTTGAGACAGTGTCTCACTCTGTCGCCAGGGCTGGAGTGCAGTGGCTCAATCTCAGCTCACTGCAATCTCTGCCTCCCAGTTCAAGTGATTCTCCTGCCTCAGCCTCCTGAGTAGCTGGGATTACAGGTGCCTACCACTACACCCAGCTAATTTTTTGTATTTTTTTAGTAGAGACGGGGGTTTTGCCATGTTGGCCAGGCTGGTCTTGAACTCCTGACCTTATGATTCGCCCACCACAGCCTCCCTAAGTGCTGAGATTACACACACCCAGCCCCCCTGCCTTGAACTTTTTAATCAACTGAACAATCCCAGGAAGGATTCCCAGACCCCAAGAGCAGGCCGGGGGTGTTGAGGACATGGGATTTCCTTTGCAAAGCCTCTCTCAGGCACTAAGCAGGTGTTGAGCTTCCGTGATCTCATTCACCAACCCCACACTGTGGGTCCCTCTGGGGTTGAGGCAGGCATTAAATAAGATACTGCAAGTAGAGTGCCCGGCACGTATATTATCATCACCATCATCTTCATTATTGTTCCCATCTGTGACCCTGAACCTTCATTGTCAGACCAAAGAGGCAAGCCCTGGTCCTCCCACACAGACCACATCTGCCCCAAAAAGAGTGCACCTAGAATAGCAGCTGTCAACCCAGGGCAGTGCTAGCCCCCAGGGCACATCTGGCAATGTCTGCAGGCATTTTCGATTGTCACAAGTGGAGTGAGGGTGCCACTGGCACGTAATGGGTAGAGGCCAGTGACAGTCATAAATGCACATGATAGTCCTTCACAAGAAAGAAGTAATCAGCCCTGAATGTCAACAGAAACCCTGGTTTAGATGGTGCAGAGTATGAAGAATTGTGTCCCCAGCCCCCAAGGGTGTTGTACAGGGCAGTGTGGTGGGGGACCCCAGCAGGCCTAAGCATGAATCCTAGACCCCCTTACCATGGCTGTGTGTCCTAGATAAGTAAAATTTCACCCTGAGCCTCAGCTGTTCAACTATAAAATGAGGCTGATAACACCTGCCTCTTCAGGGTGCAGGAGGATTAAATGAGGTCGTATGTATAAGGGATTTAACTCGGGTCTTTGCTCAAGCAATGGGAACTGTTCTAGGTTGGACAGCGTCTCCCCAAAATTCACATCCACCTGGAATCTCAGAATGTGACTTTGTTTGGAAATACAGTCTTTGGCAGATGTAATCAGCTCAGCTAAAATGAGGTCATACTGGATTCAGGTGGGCCCCAAATTCAAAAACTCATGTGTTTATAAGAGAAAGGAGGAGATTCAGACCCAGAAACACATAAGGAGCGCACCACGTGACTGCAGAGGCAGCGATCAGAGTGATGAGGCCGCAAGCAGAGAAACACCCAGGGCTGCCAGCAACTCCCAGGAACCAGGAGGAAGGCATGGAACAGAGTCTCCCTTGGAGCCTTCGAAGCAACCAACCCTGCTGTGCCTTTTATTTTGGACTTCTGGCCTCCAGGAGCTGAAAGTAATTTCTGTTGTCTTAAGCTACCCAGTTTGTGGAACTTTTCATGGCAGTCCCAAGGAACTAGGATGAGGGCTGTGGCCAAATGGTGACTGTCTCACAGTGATCTGCGACATACTCAGGGTGCATCTCTAGAGCACACAGAGGTCTCTGTACCCTGAGAGTACTGGCACATGTTCACCTTCCTGCGTGCTGCACAGAATCCTAGCACCCAAGGTGTACCTGGACCTCGGGGACTATCTCCATGGACGTTGGAGAATGTCTATATCTCCAGGCACCTGGATGCCTGGTTCGTGTTTACCTTCATTCTCTGGAGCTCATGGGGGACCCCTTAGGGCCTATGGGATTTGCCTATGATAAGCCATCCGCAGTACTTGCATCTACCACCCCTAGAGGTGTCCAGGGTGCCAGCAGCACAGAGAGTGTACCCACAGCACTGCCAGTGTACCAGCAGCAGCTCCCCAAGGGCGTCTAACGAAAAGTGAGCCTCCTAGAGGCCTCAGAACATACAGCACATAGCGAGCCTGCACACACTGTGGATACCAAGAGAGCACCAGGGCCGACCCCATGGAAGGTTCCAGTGACCCACAAACCGCATCCTTGGGAAGCAGATGGTATTTAGAGCATGGGGTGAACTTGTGGCACGAGGGCCGGGTGTAGACAGCACACGGTGGCTGTCTACAGCCCCGGATCGCACTCATGGCCCGGGGAGGATGCCGGCCTTCAGAAACGGCTCTGCGAAACTCCAAGTAGCTATGGCACATGGAAAGCAGAGAAGGAGGAAAATCCATTTGGGGCCAAGAGCTCTGTCTGAACTTTGTCCTTTTCTCAAGCAAAAGAAAATATTATTTCACCCTCTAAAGAGCCACACATAATAACAGGCGAAATGTCAAGACCAATGTTGATATAAACCCCCAAGGAAAACAAACATCTCCGTACCTTCTCCGCCGCCTCCCCACCTCACCCTGCTCGGCTAGTTTAAACAGATCCAGCGGTGGGCAGAGGGGAGGCGGGGAATCGGGGAAGCCTGCCTGGCTCCCAGAGCTGTGAGGGAGGCCGCTCCGAGTTCAGCACATAGAGTCCGCTGGGAATGCGTAGGTGAGCATGGCCTGGGAAGGATACACAGAGCAGACGCATGGTTAAGAGATCGGCCTGATTCAAATCCCATCGTCACTCATTGGCTGTGTGACCTTGGGCAAAATGTCTGACCTCTCTGAACCTGAGTTTCCTCATAGGCAATTACCCTCTGGCCAGCCAGATCTCCCTGGGGGTGGTGAAAGCCAGGGGGTGGGCCGTGCAGGGAGGCACCGAGGCTGTGTGACTGTGTGAACGAGCAATTCCTGAGTACTTACGAGGTGCCCCCCATGGGTCTAGCTACTCCATTGAATCTAACTCATTGAATTCACACAGCTCTGCAGGAATAAATTATCATTATGTTGCAAGAGGAAAAGCAGGTTCAGAGAAGTGAAGGGATTCATTCAAGGCCGCACAGCTGGGAAGAAGGGCTGAATTTTTTCTTTTTCTTTTTTTTTTTTGGAGACATGGTCTTGCTCTCTGGCCAAGGCTGGAGTGCAGTGGTGCAATCATAGCTAACTGCAGCCTTGAACTCCTGGGCTCAAGTGATCCTCCTGCCTCAGCCTCCTGAGTAGAGATTTAAAGCCAGTCCTATCTGGCTCCAAAAGCCTCAGGCAAGGTTGACCCTGATTCATCCAGGACACTGGAAGCCGGGTTCTAGCTCCAGAATGCACAGAACTCTGCACCCCAGGATGCGTGGTGGGGAGGAGGGTGTTGAATGATACTGCCCAGGAGACCCCAAGTTTGGCTCTGAGGCCTCAACTGACCAGTCCCATCCAGGGGGCTCTTCAAACTTTCAGTTCAGTTGTGGGTTTTTTTCTTTTTTTTTTTTGAGATGGAATCTTGCTCTGTTGCCCAAGCTGGAGGGCAGTGATGCGATATCGGCTCACTGCAAACTCTGCCTCCCGGGTTCAAGCAATTCTCCTGCCTCAGCCTCCTGAGTGGCTGGGACTACAGGTGGGTGCCACCACACCTGGCTAATTTTTGTATTTTTAATAGAGACGGGGGTTTCACCATGTTGGCCAGGATGGTCTCTATCTCTTGACCTTATGATCCACCCACCTAAGCCTCCCAAAGTGCTGAGACTATAGGTGTGAGCCACTACGCCCAGCCCAGTATTTTTTTTCTTTTCTGAATGGAAAGCAATTCAACGAATGTTTGTTGAGCCCTTCCTCCATGCCAACCCCTGAGATGAGCACAAAAAGACCCAGAATGAAATCCTCCCTGAGTCCTACCTTCAAGAAACTTCCAGTTCAGTCGGGGGCAGGAGCAGCAGACAGATATGGCAAGACTATTACAATATCATAAATACTTTAATGGGTGCCTGTATAAGCTCTGAAAGGACCACAGGAGAAGAGGACCTGAGTCTCCCAGTGGGAATCAAAGGCAGGTGGCATTTGCATGAAGATGAGGAGGGACAGCAGTGGACCTGGAGGGCCAGAGAGGAAGGGTATTCGAGATAGAAGGAGAGGCTAACATAAAAGTACGAGGCATGAAGGCCAGGCATGGTGGCTCATGCCTGTAATCCGAGCACTTTGGGAGAGGCCGAGGTAGGCAGATCACTTAAGGTGAGGAACTCGAGACCAGCCTGGCCAACATGGTGAAACCCCGTATCT
The DNA here is from genome assembly GCA_963573385.1 of Cacajao melanocephalus. Lineage (NCBI taxonomy): Eukaryota > Metazoa > Chordata > Mammalia > Primates > Pitheciidae > Cacajao > Cacajao melanocephalus. Next base: position 164,482 of record CAUYLG010012203.1, on the reverse strand, counting down.
ACTAAAAATGCAAAACTTTGCGGGCATGGTGGTGCATGCCTATAATCCCAGCTACTCGGGAGGCGGAGGCAAGAGAATTACTGAACCCGGGAGGTGGAGGTTGCAGTGAGCTGAGTTCACAGCACTGTAGCCTAAGCAACAGAGCGAGACTCTGTCTCAAAAAGAAAAAGAAAAGAAAAAAAGCAGGCATGAAAGCCTGGAGTGTCAGTCAGGAGATCTGCACGTGGCTCATTTTGCTATGGAGTGTCAGAAACTGGCAAGAGAGGTTAATGAGCCGATCCAAGATTCCACAGTGAGAAAGTAGGACTGAGAGGTAGCAGGGGCCAGGTGACAATGGGCTTTATTGAGGTGGGTTTTATTGTGAGAGCGACAGGGAGCCACAGAAGGGACGCACTTGCCTTTGAGAAAGGTCACTCTGTGCCCAGTAGGGAGCAGAATTTGGAAGGGGGATGGTTGGAGGTGGGAGACCAGAGAGGAGGTAAGAGAACACGGCAGCCAGAATGGGGGTGCCAGTGAGGGGGGTCCCAAGATACACAGGTAGAATGGAGAGGACTTGGCACCAGACTTGGAGGAGTGGAGCGTGGAGAAGAGGAAGAAGTTTGCAGCATGCTCAGGTGTCACTGCTGGCTGTGGGAGATGGGGGCCCATGAGGAGGGTTGGTGAGGGGAAGGCCGCCGGGGCCTGGGAGTGTCCCAGTGAGGACACCAGGAGGCAGCTGGCCATGGGGGTCAGGTTGGAATGCTGGGGTACACCAACATGGGACATGGAGCAAAAGAAGAAATGCCAAAAGTAGCTGGAGAAGGAGCAGCCAGAGGGTAGGTGGTCAGCCAGGGAAGAGGAATGTTAAGGACATAAGATGAAGCCAAAAAGCCTGGCAAAGGGACCAGGCAACCCGCAGGGCAGGGCAGCCTAGCCAGTCTCCATTTCAGATGATAGATGACAGCAAGTTGCTGAGAGGTGGGGGCGGTGAAGAGGCAGACAAGGACAAGGGCCGTACACCCGTCTCTTAAAAGCTTGGCAGGAAATGGGAAGAGAGATGGAAAACAGTAGCCAGCAGGAAGAGGGTTTTCATTTCCAAATGGGAGATGTGAAGAGCTGCCGTGATTCAGAAGTACAAGTCTAAGTCGGGTTACTGGAGGCAGGGAGGTCCCCGTGGAGGACATCAAGTTGAGGTCTGGAGGCCACTGGGGATGGTAGAGCTTTCGCATTGATACGAAAGGACAGAAGCGATCGAAGAGTGAAAGGGTCAACCTAGACAAGGCAGAGGGAGGCATGATGAAGTGAGGCCGGGGACATCAGCTCCAGGTCAGGGACAGATGGGTCCCCAAGGGCAGCCCGAGGCATCTGGCCAGGCAGCAGAGAGGTGGAAGGCAGACCAGCTTCAGATCCAGAACAACCTGGGTTTGCACACCACTCACCAGCTGTGTGACCCCGAATGGCACCCCCACCTCGTCGTCTCCTCATCCCTGACACCGGGAGGGCAGTGGTCCCTGCCCCATGGGAACAAACGCATGAAAGGCATTTGGCACAGGATCCGGTGTGCAGAGGACCTCGATAAATGTTAGTGAATAAGAATAATAAATACCGAGGGGCTATCGAAGGGTTTTTAAAGCCGGGAAGTGACAAGGTCAAATCTGTATTTTAGAAAGACCCCGCTGGAGGAGGAGGTAGCCTTGGGGAGAAATGAAAAGGTCGTGCCCTTCTTGAGGTATTTCTCTGAAGTCTGTGGGAAGTTTGTAGTGTCAGGTTAAGGATTTTATTGGTTCCATGTTTGGGTTTTGATTCGGCCATTTCCTTGGGTCCTCTGCATAGACGCTGGTCTAACCAGCATGTTGATCATTGGCCTGGCAAGCGCGGCTCAGTGAGTTGGGCGCAACGGGGCTTCTAGATGAATTTCAGACATGGAATACACTGATGTGAAAAGTAAATCCAGAAAAATCAATAAATAACATGAAACGTGGATTTTGGGGGAGGACCAGGACTGGGGCTGGCAGGGCTCAGAGTGAAGGGTAGTGGGTCCCGCAGGAGGGCTGGGGGTGATTCCTTGAGAAATCCCCGGGCTGTTCCTCAGGGGCAGCCAGCAGCAGTGATTTGGACACGGCCCTCCTCTCCCATCCCTCATGGATTCAGCAGGAAAAGCTTCCACTCGGAAAGGCACTGACGCATCTTACTGGAGACTCCTGGGGCCCATGGTGAGCCCAAGGGCTTAGGACTGGGTAAAATAGAAGAATCGCAGTAATAAGAATAACATTGGCAACAGGGATGATAATAACATCAGCAACGGTTATCGTTGAGTTCTTACTATATGCCAGCCCTGTGATGAAACAAATACTATTAATAGCCCCATTTCACAGAGGAGGGGACTGCAGCTCAGAGAATTATGCTGTTTGCCCAAGGCCTCAGCTTAGGTTAGAGACTCTGTCCCGGAAAAGACATCCACACTCCGGTCCATCCGGCTCCAGGGACTCTGGCCCGATCAGAGCGCTGGGCAGCACTTTCTCCAAAAAGCCTCGGGGAGAGTGAATTGTTCTGCTTGTAACTTAGGCACAAAGTAGGACGAGCCCCAGGAGCAGGTAGCCTCCCCTTTCAGCTCTCTGCTAACGTGCTGTGTGACGCTGGGCAAGTGGCTTCCCTTCTCTGAACCTTGGCTGCCTCTTTTTCAGGCAAGTACAGCCCAGTGGCTAGTCCCCAGGACTGTCTTGTAGATTCCACTGGCTCCTGCCTGTCTCTGGCCTAGCACATAGTAGGTGCACCACGGAGGCCCAAGCCCGCTTCCCAGGGCTTCCCTGTCCAGGCCGATTATCTCCATGGAATCCACGCTGTGAAAATAAACATGAACTCAAGTGGCCCCGGTCTCCGTGGCAGCCAAGGGGAAGCTCAGTCCCCAGCCCATGTCTGTTCTAGGCAAGAACAAAAGTTTCCCTGTGAAGTTGCCCCCACCCCCGCTTCCCTTCTGGAGCCAGCTGGGATGGGGGTGGGGGATGGAGGGGCCAAGCCTAGAGCATAGTGAGCTCAGCTGCCTGTCAAAACCCAGCCCCAGACCAACACCGCCCAGCTGAGGCAGGTGGAGGGCTCCAGGATCAGGAGCCTTGGGGGCAGGAAGCTGGACCTGGGGGCAGGATTTGAGGGTGGCTCTCAGGGGTAGGATGGAGGCCTATGGTGAAAAGACAATGGGTGGCACTAGGGATGGAGGATGCAGGGACTAGAGGCCAGGGATGTGGAGAGGGGCAGCGCCTGGTTATCCTTGCACAAAGTGCCACAGTGCCCGTTCATCTAACTCACACCCCTTTGCCCACCAGCCTCCCCGTGCAGAACCTGGGTTTTGGGAGCTGGCAGGAAGTGAGCTGGCCCTGGAGGACACAGCAGAACCAGCAGGAAACTTGGTGTCAGGGAGGAAAGGGCTCAAACTCCAGCTCTGTCATTATTTGCTGTTGGGCAGGTCGGGGCCCCGAGTCTCCACCATTTCTGCATCTGTCATGGACTGGACAATCTGGCCAACGACTGGGCAGCCTACTGGGGGCGAATGTGAGGCACAGGAATAGGGGGCTCAGACATGTGCCAGATTAGGAGGACAAGAGAGCTGGGTGACAAGGCAGGGTTCTGGGGAGGAGCGGAGAGAGCATCTCCCCCAGCAGAACGGAGCCAGCAACAGTGAGTCAGGCTCAGCCCAGGCTGGGGAGCTGAGGGCAGTGTGGACACAAGGTGGCTCTCCAGGGGGCAGATGGCAGTCTCGACAGCAGTGTGGACACAGGTCCTGACAATGTGGAGAGAAGAGGGGCTGTGCAGAAGGAAGCCCTGTTTCTCTAAACTCCAGTCCTTCATGTGCCCAAGCTGTCCTGCTGTGGGGCCCCCTAACCAAGTGTAAACCTTGCCGCATCAAGGAAGTGTGACTTTGCGGTTTCCTCCAAGGTCATCAGAGCACAGGAAGTCCACAGGACGGAGCAGCTCTGCGTGGACAGCAGGCCAAGTGGAGCCATGTGGATCAGTGGTGGCCATCATGACAGGAGCAGCATCGCTTGTCCCTAAGAGGCCAAGGAGGCTCAGAGGCAGCCAGAAGCTGCGAGTTCTGGCACGGCCAGTGGTCGTGATAGTGAACTTTGTTTGGCAGTGCAATGGCAGCATTGGTGAGGGAGGATAGAGGGGGTGTAAAATGCCACCAGGACTTATGTGAAAACCTCAATCACACTGTTTAAAAAAACGGAATTAATGATGGGTGGTCCATCACCAGAAGATAGCAATATGGCTGATTTTTGTATGTTGATGCTGTATCTGGCGACCTCACTAAACTCATCTATTAGTTCTACTTGCTTTTTTGTAGGTTACGTTGGATTTTCTTTTTTTCTTTCTGAGACAGGGTCTCACTTTGTCACCCAGGCTGGAGTGCAGTGGCACAATCTCGGCTCACTGCAATCTCCGCCTCCCAGGTTCAAACGATTCTCCTGCCTCAGCCTCCTGAGTAGCTGGGACTACAGGCATGCACCACCATGCCTGGCTTATTTTTATATTTTTAGTAGAGACCGGGTTTCACCATACTGGCCAGGCTGATCTCAAACTCCTGACCTCATGATCCACCCGCCTTGGCCTCCCAAAGTGCTGGGATTACAGGCATGGGCCACCACACCCAGCCAATGACACTGCATTTTCTACCTAGATGAGCATGTCATTTGCAAATAAATGCAATTTTACTTTTTTCTTTCAAAATCAAGTGGCAACCAAGACTCATCGATGGGTGTATGTTACCTACCCGTTGGGGTCGCCCTGAAATGCCTGGAATAATGAGGGCCTGCAGGGAGCTAGGTCTTCTGAGTGGAGAGGCAGAAGTTCACAGCAAGCTACGTCCAGGCTGCCATCATCACAGGTTGTTGATGTCAGAGTTCTGGTGATCGCAGTCCCTCCTGCGCTGGGTGATCACGGTATTCACAACGTCAGAGCTGTGAAAGTGTCTGAAGTGGCACAGGATTTGAAGCCCACAGGGCTGGGCTCCCCACTTTCTGGGAAAGACATTTAAATCCTTAATAATGTACTTTATTCAAATATTAAACATTTCAATACAAATTACAATATAGGTTTTTCTGTTTTTAAAACTTCCAGATTCTACAATCCTACCCTTAGAAACTTATTATTAGATAATTATAAAATCTGGCAAGTGGTGGTTCACGTCTGTAATCCCAGCACTCTGGGAGACTGAGACTGGAGGATCACTTGAGCCCAGGAGTTGTCTGGGCAACACAGTGAGACCTCGTCTCCACAAAATTTTAAAAATTACCTGAGTGTAGTGGCATGCACCTATAGTCCTAGCTACTTGAGAGGCTGAGGCAGGAGGATTCCCTGAGCCCAGGAGTTCAAGTTGCAGTCAGCCACGATCATACCACTGTACTCCAGCCTGGGCAACAGAGTGAGGCTGTGTCTCCCCACCACAAAAAAGTATACACATATGTATAAAATCCACAGAGATATAGATTGATGATGAGAATGCCATCACAAAGTTATTTGTACAAAAATAATATAGAGATCATCTGAAGAGCCAACAAAAACATGGAATGCTATGCAGCCATTATGAATGGCTGTGCTGTGCAGATATATCTTTATAATGTGCTTGATTTATATCCAAGTGAAACAGGCTACAGAACAGTATTAGAGAGTAATCCCATTTTAGCGCTTATATAAATACACATATATATAGGAAAATGTCTGGAAGAAAAATATTTCAAAATATTTACCTACCTCTAAAAGGTGAGATTAAGAATAACCTGGGCGAGGCATGGTGGCTCCCGCCTGTAATCCCAGCACTTGGGGAGGCCAAGATATGAAGATCGTTTGAGCCTGGGAGTTTGAGACCAGCCTGGGCAATATAGTGAGACCTTGTCTCTACAAAAAATAAAGCCAGACATGGTGGTGCATGTCTGTGGTCTCAGCCACTTGGGAGGCTGAGATGGGAAGATCACTTGAGCCTGGGAGGTCAAGGCTGCAGTAAGCCATGACCACGTCACTGCATTCCAGCCTGGGAGACACAGCAAGACCCTGTCTCAAAAAAAAAAAAAAAAAAAAGTGCAATTTTTTTCCTGATTGTCTTTTTGTTTTATCTGCACTTTCTTGTTTTTCTACAGTGAAAGTTATAAAAAAGATATAAACAACTCCCATTTATTAAGCACTTACTTTGTGCCAAGGGCATTGTGTATCGAGGTCTTTAAATTTATATATTTCCATATCTACTCCTTTTAACTCTAGGAAATACATACTACTGTTTTATCAGGCAGGATTGTTTCAGCTGAAAGTGACAGAATACCCAATTCAAATTGGTTTAAGCAAAGAGAGAAAGTTAATTAGCTTGTATCAACAGAAAATCATCACTGGCTTCATGCAGATGCTCAAAAGTTGTGCACATCTGTATGTTCTCTTGGTTCTACTTCCTGTATTGCAGCTCCGTTCTCAGACAACCAGTCCCACTTGGGAACAAGATGGCTTCGTAGCAGCTGCTCTAACATCCTCAGAACTGCAAGGCCGTAGGAAAGACGTGTTTCAAGCAAAAGCCTGGAGATTCCTGCTATTGGACTAGCTTGAGTCACATGATCACCCACAAACGAATCTCTGTGGTCAGATGCTGGAGTGTTCTGATTGGCTTAAGCCTAGGTCAAATGCCCCACTCAGAGCCCAGGAATGAATCACGGGTTCAGGGTGGGAGAGAATTGGTTCTCCCAAAGGAAAAGCAAAATTATGGTAATGGTTGCTAGATGGGGGAAAATAAAGCCGTCCACAATTATGATCTTCGACTTGCTGATAAGGAAACTGATAAGCTCAGAGATGGGAAATTGTTCAAAGTCAAATAAATAGGTGGGTGCCGTGGCTCACGCCTGTAATCCCAGCACTTTCGGAAGCTGAGGTGGGTGGAACACTTCAGCTCAGGAGTTCAAGACCAGCCTGGGCATCAAAGATACAAAAAATTAGCCAAGCATGGTGGCATATGCCATCTGTGGTCCCAGTTACTCAGGAGGCTGAGGTGGGAGGCTGGCTTGAGCCTGGGAGGTCAAGGCTGCAGTGAGCCATGATCGGGCCACAGCACTCCAGCCTGGGCAACACAGTGAGACTCTGTGTTGCCAAAATAATAATAATAATAATAAGAGGGCTGGGATTTGAACCCATATTGTCTAACTCCAAAGACTATAAACTTATTTACGACATGATCTTACCTCCCCTGATTATTTGTATAGTAATCACCTCATAATGAATATAATCATGCATAAATGAATTTGTTAACAAATCAAATCAAATCAAATCATAAGCCTGTATCTGTGGAATGGTGGTGTGTGGCTGCTTACGGTGCAGGTGGGGTCAGAGCATGCTTGAGACACCCATGCCCAGTGCCTCCAGGCAAGATGATGACAGTCATCCAGGTACTTCATAAGTCCTGGATTATCTTTCCATCAAGACAAGCTGCCAAGAGCAGCCCTGACACCAGCGAATGGCAAGTGCAACTCAGAAAATAAGCTCCAAACACACAAGTTGTCATAATAGCTGATATATATGAGTGGCTTATTATGTGTTAGGCACTGTGCTGTTGATTCCTCGTGACTACCTGAAGAGGCAGGTACAGCAGCTGCCCTGAGTCACAGATGAGGGCTCTAGAGCCCACAGAGCCCCCTTGCCAAGGTCACACAGCCATCTCAGGTAGAGCAGGGCTCAGGTGGAGGTCTGACTCCAGAGCCAGCCCTTCATCCCATGCTCTCATGTCTGTATGATAGTTCCTCTCTGCACCCAAGAGGAAATTTTAGTGGTACTTGAAAGATTAAAACTGTAGAAAGAGGTTGTGCTGATAATACAACTCCTAGAATTAAACGGGCCAAGGAGGACTGATCCCCCTCGGCTGATGTCTTCGTTGAATTTCCCTGACATTTGCGGGGGAAGGATTGTGTCATCGAAACTGAAGCACAGCATGCAGCCTCAAAGCCTGCTCTTCTTCCCTGATTTCAGCCTTAATCTTGAGTTTATAATTATTTTATGTGGTAAAGGATGTCATCACTGGCAAAAAATAAATCCAACCTCTAAATAGACACTTAGGTTTAAAGGGATATTCGCTGGGGAATATGCATTGTTATTTTTCTCATTGCAAACAACAGAGCTATGTAGATTATATGATCCAAATATTCACTGGTCATGATGCGTTGTTATTTTTCTCATTGCAAACAACAGAGCTATGTAGATGATATGATCCAAATTTTTTTCTTAAAGGATATTTATGCAGAAAAAATAACAAAATAAGGCCGGGTGTGGTGGCTCACGCCTGTAATCCCAGCACTTTGGGAGGCCAAAGCAGGCTGATCATTTGAAGTCAGGACTTTGAGACAAGCCTGGCCAACGTGGTGAAGCCCTGACTCTACTAAAAATACAAAAAATTAGCTGGGCATGGTGTTGTATGCCTGTAATCCCAACTACTCAGGAGGCTGAGCCAGGAGAATCGCTTGAACTCAGGAGACAGAGGTTGCAGTGAACCAAGACTGCACCAGTGCACCCCAGCCTGTGTGACAGAGCAAGACTCCATCTCAAAATAAACAAATAAATATTTAAAAAATAAAAAACCAAAAGACTAACTCTGGGGGCTGGTATTATGAATTATTTTTATTTTCTCATTTGTGCTTTTCTATAATTTCCAAGTTTTCTGTAATGAAGTATATTATATTCATGATTTAAATGTTATTAAAATTTCTTACAAAGGCTTGCTAGTTTCAGAGGCACTAGGCTTTCATTAACAACCTCAAGCTTTGTTGTTTTTTTTTTTTAACTTTATTTATTTGCTTATTCATTCAACAAACAATCCACTGATTTTAGCTGTGCTGGGCTCTAGCCAGGAGTGGATCAGATGCAGATTCCTTTGAGGAGCTGCTGTTGCAGTAGGTGGACAGACAGACAGTCCCACACCACAGTTGTCTGCTCAGACATCATGACCCCATGAGATGTGAGCTCCAGGAGGACAGGACCCTCTGTGGGTCGTCTCTGTATCCTAGTACCTAGGACGGGGTCTGAAACAGGTGCTGCAGAAATGTTTATGAACGAGTGAGTGAAATCAGGAGACACTTATTCAAATCCCAGCTCATTGAGTCCCAGTTTCCTCTTCTACAAAAACCAAAGATAATGCCTATCCCATGGAGTTGTTTGAAAGCTCAATTAACAACGCCTTGGCCAGGCGCAGTGGCTCATGCCTGTAATCCCAACAGTTTGGGAGGTCGAGGTGGGTGGATCACACTGAGGTCAGCAGTGTGAGACCAGCTTGGCTAACATGGTGGAATCCCGTCTCTACAAAAATTAGCCAGGCATGGGGGCACGCTCCTGTAATCCCAGCTACTTGGGAGGCTGAGGCACGAGAATCGCTTGAGCCCAGGAGACGGAGGTTTCGGTGAGCAGAGATGGAGCCACTGCGCTCCAGCCTGGGCAACAGAGAGAGACTCTGTCTCCAAACAAAACAAAACAAAACAAAATAAAAACAACGCCTGGAAATAGTAATAGACATTTGACAAAAAGCAGAAATAACTTGTTCCAAATTGAGTAGATGATGATGATGTGCAAAGTCTGAGGTCAGGACTTCTTCCTCTGCAAGCTTCAGGAGCTGGACTAGAAAAAAAATGGGTTTATAATTTGGGAGAAGAGTGTGTAGCTTATGCTCCCATTTCTCTAAGAAAAGTAGAGGCATTAAATTTTAAAATGGAAGGACAAACAAAAAACTTGAAGCAGCAACACTTCCCTAAAGGGAGAGGAAGAAAACAGGGTGGAGGGGGAGACAGACCCTTCATAATATTTCTTGTTTTGTAGACCTGACTTGGAAACCAGGTACATATTTAATATAATCATAAAATAATGTGAAACGCTTGCAAAAGAAAGTTCAAATATCAAAAGCAAAACAAACCCAAAAAGCTAACTGATGGGAAGCTGGTGACATTACCAGACAGAGAAGAATTACTCCAGGTCACTAAAACGCACAGTCATTTTGACTGTCCCTCCCTAATAAGACATTCCTAAAGAAAAGCAAAAATAAAGACATAAAGTATGACAGAAAAAATAATAATCATACTGTTGGGGTGCTGTGGTCTGAACGCTTGTGTTGACCCAAAATTCATATGTTGAAACCTAATCTTCGATGTGGTATTAAGAGGTGGGGAGTCTGCCCTCATCAATCAGATTAGTGCCCTTCTGGGGGAACTTGTTCGTCTCTTTGCCCTTGCACCATGTGAGGACGTAGCTAGAAGGTGCCATTTTTGTGTTTTTGTTTTTGTTTTTGTTTTTTTGAGACAGGGTCTCACTCTATTGCCAGGCTGGAATGCAGTGGCACGATGTCAGCTCACTGGAACCTCCGCCCCCTGGCTCAAGCAATTCTTGTGCCTCAGTCTCCTGCGTAGCTGGGATTACAGGTGCATGCCACCATGCCTGGCTAACTTGCGTGTGTGTGTGTGTGTGTGTGTGTGTGTGTGTGTGTGTGTGTTTAACTAGAGATGGAGTTTCACCATGTTGCCCAGGCTGGTCCCAAACTCCTGACCTCAAGTGATCTGCCTGCTTCAGCCTCCCAAAGTACTAGGATTACAACCATGAGCCAGTGTGCCCAGCCAAAGGTGCCATCTTTGAAGCAGAGAGTGAACACCAGACACCATATCTGCTGGGTCTTGATCTTGGACTGCCAGCCTCCAGAACTGTAAGCAATAAGTTTCTGTTGCTTATAAAGTATCCAGTCTAAAGTATTTTGTTACAGCAGCCCAAAGGGACTAAGACTTGATAGTACTGGCATTCTTATCTGAGAGTGTGAAGTGGGTCAAGTGGCACTCAACAAATGAGTTTATCTTAAACTGGGAACCGAAAAGAAAGGACATTTCTCACGGGAGAAAGAACAGACGAGACTAAGTAAAAACATGGTAGTAGTGAATTTAAATTAGAAGTGTCAATATGAACTCATGATTTTTAAAGTACATTAGTAGACTTTATTTATTTACTTTTAGCAGTTTTGGGTTTACAGAAAAATTCAGCAGAAAATACAAAGAGCTCCTGTATATCCCTTCACCTCTCCCACCCCCTCCCAGTTTCCCCTGTTGCTAACATCTTTCATTAATGGAATGCTCCTTTTTTAACAAATCAGACCAGTGGCATTGCACAATGGCACACATTTGTTACAACTGATACATCAATAATGAGACATTAACTAAAGTCCATAGTTTACATTTAAGTTCACTCTTGATATACATTCTATGGGTTTGAACAAATGTATAATGACATATATCTACTATTATAATATCATACAGAGTAGTTTCACTACTCTAAAAAAAAAAAAAACTCCCCTGCATTCCCCCAGTCCAGCCCTCCCTCCCCCAAACACCTGGAATCCATGGATCTTTTACTGTCTTGATAGTGTTGCCTTTTCACATAGTTGGAATCCTTTGTGTAGCCTTTACAGACTGGCTTCTTCCACCTAATGATATGCATTTAAGGTTCTCCTTTGTCTTTTCACGGCTTGGTAACTCTTTTTAGCGCTGCATAATATTCCATTATCTGAAGTATCACAGTTTGTTTACTCATTCTCCTATTGAAGGACATCTTGGCTGCTTCCAAGTTTTGGTAATCATAATTTGTGATGCATTTTACCTTTTAAAAAATGTATTTCCTAGCTCTATCCATTCAAAATGCCCAGAAACAATGACCAACCCAATAGTAATGAATATGGTGTAAAACAAGATTGTGCTTTCTTAATAATATTCCTCACTCAAAGGAACTAGGACCCCTTAGAGAGACGGCTGATTCCAGGTTTGGGGCAGAAAATATACAGGATGAGTCTGGGGCACCTTGCTGTTCCAGAAAGCAAGGAAGCCATCAAAGCCAACTGGAGTCAAAGACATCAGGAACCAATCCAAAGAGGTTCTCTTTGGCTGAATAGGATCATTTGAGCACCAATAAGAATAAGAATGGCAGGGGGATTGAAACACATCAAATAACATTAAATCCCTATATTCATAAAGATGAACATAGGGATTTTTTAAAAGATACTACTTTTTTGAGAGAGAGGTCTCATTCTGTTGCCCAGGCTGGAGTGCAGTGGCATAATCTTGGCTCACTGCAGCCACGACCTCTGGGCTCAAGTAATCCTCCCACCTCAGCCCCCCAAGTAGCTGGGACTACAGGGATGTACTCCATGGCTAATTTTTATATTTTCTGTAGAGGCAGGGTCTTGCCATGTTGCCCAGGCTGGTCTCAAACTCCTGGGCTCAAGTGATCCTCCTGCCTCAGCCTCCCAAAGTGCTAGGATTACAGGTGTAAGTCACCAAACTCGGCCCCATAATGATATTTTTTAAAATTCAATTTTTTAAAAACCTCCTAGGATGCTAGGAAACAAACACATTATTTGAGAACCATTAAAGAGCCAAGTTTTGCATTGTCTATAGTGTATATACTGAAGGAGAACATACTGTGCCTTAGGTTAACTAAAGAGTTAATGAGGAGATGTCCTTTTTCAAGTATTCCAGCTAATGAATGAAGAAGGAAGATAGAATTAAAACATCACATTAGCTGGGTGTGGTGGCACATGCCTGTAGTCCCAACTACTTGGGAGGCTGAGGCGAGAGGATCACTTGAGCCCAGGAGATTATGGCTTCAGTGAGCCAAGATCGCACTACTACATTCCAGCCAAGGCAACAGAACAAAACCCTGTCTCAAAAAAAAAAAAAAAAAAAAAAAAAAGGGCATCAAAATTTTGCAATCCTTAATGAAATAATGAAACTAGTCAGTGAACACCCACAACTGCAAACTTCACCCAAAAAAAGAGATCACAAGACATTGTGGGCCTCCTGACAAAAGACATGGCACAGTACCTCCTGTGAAGCATTGTGGCCAAAAATCGAACCTGAATCTGTTCAAGCCTCTAGATCTAATTACAGGAAATTCCGAAGACAGAGGAACATATTAAAAGTCCCTACAGGAATACAGCAGCAAAATCCAGAATGGGGGGAATGCTGCTGGACAAGCAATGGGGTATCTTCCCCAAATACTAATAAATGACCAGGGTGGAGAGGTGGAGAGAGAGACGGAGACATGGGAGAGAGAAACTATAGCTTAAAAGACTTAACGACACACAGCCTTTTTAATACAATATACAAAACAATTATGACGCAATCAGTGAAACTGTAGACACTGACTAGATCAATTTGATGATGATTTCTCCAGGAGTGATAAGGGCATCACGGCTACTATTACCTTTTAAAGACTCCCTTATCTTTTAGAAATATACACCAAAATATTCATGGTTGAAATGTTATCGTGTCTAGGATTTGCTTTAAAATAACCCAATGAGATAAGGGTATTTGGGTGGGAAGCAGATGAAACAAGATTGTGCATGAGTTGTCACTTTGAGGCTGGGTAACCAGTGCATTATCCTACTGTTATATATGTTTGAAATGTCCCATGATTAAAAAAAAAAAAGTTTACCAGAAATAAACATTCTGGAAAGCTCCTTTTCCAAAACAAAGGAAGAGGCAACCAGGATCTCTTGTTTCTCTGATGTTTTTGTGTTGTCACCATTGTGTGTGACATGTGGCCAGACTGAGTGGCAACTTTCTTCCCAGTACTCCTTCCTTCTTTCCTTCCAAGTATGTTGGTGAGTTGATTCTAAACTGCCTGAGAAGGGGTGAGGAGGAGCCACATGCAATGTGCCTTCATGTGATGTGCCACCAGCCTGCATCCCAGGAAGGACCACCAACCACCCGGCAGAGGGAACAAATCTGGGTCTGGGCCCCAGGACTGCAGCTGACCTGGCAGATTCAAGGTAGGAGCACTGCAAACCCAGCTACCTGGGCAGGCTCCTTTCTGGGTCATGGGTGGTGCCAGGGCACTCACAGCAGGCATCAATCATATAGATAAAAGCAGAGTCCTGTGATGATTAAGAGCTTGCTACTTGGGAGGGTTAGGTGAGAGGATCTCTTGAGCCCAGGAATTCAAGGCCAGCCTGATAACATAGCAAGACTCCATGTCGATAAAAATAAATAAATAAATAGGCCGGGTGTGGTGGCTCATGCCTGTGATCCCAGCACTTTGGGAGGCTGAGGGGGGCCAATCACCTGAGGTCAGGAGCTCGAGACAAGCCTGGCCAACGTGGTGAAATCCCGTCTCTACTAAAAATACAAAAATCAGCTGGGCATGGCAGTGGGCACCTGTAATCTCAGCTACACAGGAGGCTGAGGCAGGAGAATCGCTTGAACCTGGGAGGCAGAGGTTGCAGTGAACCAAGATCTTGCCACTGTACTCCAGCCCAGGTGACAGAGCAAGACTCCGTCTCGAATAAAGAAATAAATAAATAATAAAAGTAAATAAATAAACAAACAAGAGCTTGGGCTCTGAGAGACATGGGTTCAAATACCAGACCTACCAGTCAGTACCTGTGTGGCTGGTGGACATATGCCTTTACCTGCCTGAGCCTCAATTTCCCCATTTGTAGATTGGGAACAGTATGAGTGTGTTAGTCTTTGTTCACACAGCTATAAAGAAATACCTGAGACTGGATAATTTATAAACAAAAGAGGTTTAATTGACTCACAGTTCCTTCTGGCTGGGGAAGGCTCAGGAAATTTACAATCATGGTGGAAGGCAACAGGGAGGCAGGCACCTTTACCACAAGGCGGCAGGAGGAGAAGAGTGAGGGAGGAACTTCCAAACACGCATAAAACCATCAGATCTCCTGAGAACTCATTATCATGAGAACAGCATGGGGGAAACTGCCCCCATGATCCAATCTCCTCCCTCTCTTGACACGTAGGGATTACAACTGGAGGTGAGATTTGGGTGGGGACAGAGAGCCAAACCATATCAATGAGTATCTTTCACATCAGGTTGCTTGTGGATTCAGTGTGAGAGTGTGTGTGAAGCACTGAGCTCAATGCCAGGCTAGAGTGATACCCAACATATGGTGGGTATTTCTACTGCTGTTATTGTTATCGTTGTTAGAGCCTAGCCAGAATATAAAGTAGGGCTTTTCCCCAAAAATTATCCCTCAGATTTGACTGCTTAGAGAGTATGTTGTATTATGGGATACATTCCCAGTTACTTCATTTTGACCAATAGAATGCTATTTGGGAAAGATGCATTTGCCTGAAATGGCCTCACCAGATGCTC
Organism: Cacajao melanocephalus; assembly: GCA_963573385.1. Taxonomy (NCBI): domain Eukaryota; kingdom Metazoa; phylum Chordata; class Mammalia; order Primates; family Pitheciidae; genus Cacajao; species Cacajao melanocephalus. The sequence goes on along the minus strand of CAUYLG010012203.1, from coordinate 149,353 downwards.
ATTTTGGATGTTAATGGCAGTAACCTGACAAATGGACTAAAAGAAAGATAAAGCAATTTTGTTGCAGCTTTAGAATTTCTCCAGGGAGTATGGTCTCACATACGCAGGGGATGGATACTGTTGCAAACAAGCCTTTTACAGCCCATTTTATAACACAGTAAAAAAAAGGTGTGCAGATTATGAACTTATACTTACCAGAAGAATAAAAGTAACCTAGTAGCCTAATGTTCGGCAAAGTTATTTTTGGCTTGGGATAATTTTAGCACCATGTAAGAATTTGTAACAAACAACTTAAAGAACTGGAGATAGAGATGCTCTAGAAAATGATGTTGGGCATCTCAAAAAGTGGCCTGGTAATGACAAAGGACACAGATTCAAAAATGCAGGTAGAGGCCGGGCAAGGTGACTCACACCTATAATCCTAGCACTTTGGGAGGCTGAAGAGGGTGGAGTGCTTGAGCCCAGAAGTTCAAGACCAGCCTGGGTAGCACAACAAAACCCTGTCTCAACTAAAAATACAAAAATTAGCCAGCAGGGTGGCACTTGCCTGTAGTCCCAGCTACTCTGAAGGCTGAGGTGGGATGATTGCTTGAGCCCAGGAGATCAAGGCTGCAGTGAGCCAAGGTCGCAACACTGCACTCAAGCTGGGAGACAGAGTGAGACCCTCTCTCTCTCTCTCTCTCTCTCTCTCTCTCTCACACACACACACACACACAGCACAAGCAACAAATGAAAAAATAAATTGGACTTTGTCAAAATGTAAAATTTCTGTGCATCAAAAGATACAATCAACAAAGTGAAATGGCAACCCATGAACTAGGAGAAAAGTTTACTGGCAAACCATATACCTGATAAGGAGTTAATATGCGAAATATACAAAGAACTCCTACAACTCAACCACACACACACACAGGAACCAAATTAAAGAATGGGGAAAGGGGCCTAGGCACTGTGGTTCACGCTTGTAATCCCAGCACTTTGGGAGGCTGAGGTGGGCAGATCACCTGAGGTCAGAAGTTCAAGACCAGCCTGGCCAACATGGTAAAATCCCATCTCTACTAAAAATACAAAAATTAGCCAAGCGTGGTGGCACACGCCTGTAATCCCAGCTACTCAGGAGGCTGAGGCATGAGAATCGCTTGAACCTGGGAGGCGGAAGTTGCAGTGAGCCAAGATCATGCCACTGTACTCCATTTGAGGCAACAGAACAAGACTCCATCTCAAAAAATAATAATAATAAAGAATGGGGAAGGGCTTAGATAGATATCCTTCCAAAGAAAATATACACATGGCCAATAAGCACATAAAAAGATGCTCAACTTCATTAATCATTAGGGAAATGCGAATCAAAACCACAATAAGATACACCTCACACCTACTAGGATGGCTACTATCAAAAAAAAAAAAAAAAAAAGGGAGAGAGAGAGAATGTGGAGAAATTGCCCTGTACACTATTGGAAGGAATACAAAATGGTACAACCACTATGGAAAATAGTATAGCAGTTACTTAAAAAACTAAAATAGAATTACTATAGGTCTAGCAAACCACCTCTGGGTATATACACAAGATAACTGAAAGCAGGGACTCAAAGAGATATTTGCACATCCATGTTCACTGCAGCATTATTCACAATAATGAAGCAATGGAAGCAACGCAAGGGTCCACGGCAGAGGAATGAATAAACAAAATGTGATATATATACACATAATACATAGTATTATTCAGCCTTAAAGAGGAGGGAAATTCTGATACATGCTACAACATGGTTGACCCTTGAAGATATTATGTTAGGTAAAATAAGCCTGTCACAAATGCACGAATATGTATAATTCCATCTCTGTGAGGTACCTAAGAGTAGTCAAATGCAGAGACAGAAAAAGCAGAATGGTGGCTGCCAGGGACTAGGGTCAGGGGAGGGCACTGGGGAGTTATTCTTTAATGAGTACAGAGTTTATTTCACAAAATGAAGAGTACTGGAAATAAATGGTGGTGATGGTTGTATAACAACAGGAATGGGCCGGGCATGGTGGCTCACCCCTGTAATCCCAGCACTTTGGGAGGACAAGGCAGGCGGATCACGATGTCAGGAGTTCCAGACACAGTGAAACCCTATATCTACTGAAAAAAAAAAAAAAAGAAATACAAAACTTAGCCAGGCATGGTGGCATGTGCCCGTAGTCCCAGCCACTCAGGAGGCTGAGGCAGAGGAATCACTTGAACCCAGGAGGCGGAAGTTGCAGTGAGCAGAGATCATGCCACTGCACTCCAGCCTGGGTGACAGAGTACGACTCCATCTCCAAAAAACAAACAAACAAAAGCACGGAAATGCACTTACTGTCACTGAACTGTTGAACCGTACACATACAAATGGTGAAATTTTATGTTACGTATACTTCACCACAATTAAAAGATAATAATAACAAAAAATGCAGGTGAAGGGTTTGAAATTAAATTGTTTCAGAAACTGCAAGAAAAAGCAATACTTAAGGCCGGGCATGGTAGCTCACACTTGTAATTCCAGCACTTTGGGAGGCCGAGGTAGGCAGATCGATGAGACCAGGAGTTTCAGACCAGCCTGGGCAACATGGTGAAACCCTGTCTCTACTAAAAATACAAAATTTACCCAGGTGTGGTGGTGGATGCCTGAAATCCCAGCTACTCTGGAGGCTGCAGCAGGAGATCACTTGAACCTAGGAGGCTGAGTTTGCAGTGAGCCAAGATCATGCCACTGCACTCCTGTCTGGGTTACAGAGTGAGACTATCTCGACAAAAAAAAAAAAAAAAGCAATATTTATATATATGATCTTATTTTTATTTTTAACCTATTTTTCAGGTTACTGCTATAAACATCCAAAATTACAATAAGATTGTAATTTTGCAGGTAGTACTAAACTCATAAATTTAATATTTTAAGTAGGTATGTGACAGTTTCACTGTCTTGAGTTTTTGAGGGTTTTTAAAAATTTCTTAAATTGGCCAAAAAGTACTTGGTGTTTTTTGTTTTGTTTTCAGAGACAAGATCTTGCTCTGTTGCCCAACCTGGAGTGCAGTGGTGAGATCATAGCTCAGTGCAGCCTCAAACTCCTGGCCTCAAGCGATCCTCCCACTTCAGCCTCTTGAGTAGCTAGGACTGCAGATACATGACCCCATGCCTGGCTAACCTTTAAATTTTTTGTAGAGATGAGGTCTTGCTATGTTTCCTAGGCTGGTCTCAAACTCCTGGCCTCAAGCTATCCTCCTACCTCGGTCTTTCAAAGTGCTGGGATTACAGGCATGAGCCACTGTGCCCAGCCCACCCTGGGCGGGTATCTTTTAATTAGAAAAATACAAAGGTATCTCCTATTGCTTCTGGCATGTTTAGGGCATGTATGGAATCATCTCCATCACTACCAGGCTCTCCCCAGACGCCCTTGGCTCTCTCAGGATGTCCTGGACTGTTCTGGGCTCCACACAGATGAGAATCCAGAGCTCAGGCTCCAAAAATCTCACAAAGCCTTCTCTCCTCTCCAATAGGGCACTTCCTAAATGCAGAGAGTATTTACTGTTTAAAAAGCTTGTATTTTGTGGCCCCCCCCCAACTTTTTTTTCCAGAGACAGGGTCTTGCCATGTTGCCCAGGCTGGCCTTGAACTTCTTAATTCAAAAGATCCTCCCACCTCAGCCTCCTTAGTAACTGGGACTACAGGCACAAGTCACCATGCCAGGCTGTGTTGCACTTATTAATATCCTTTTATGTAAAAGTTAGGAGCTGGCTGGGCGCAGTGGCTCACGCCTGTAATCCCAGCCTTTGGGAGACTAAGGCAGACAGATCACTTGAGGTCAGGGATTCGAGACCAGCCTGGCCAAGATGGCAGAACCCCATCTCCACTAATAATACAAAAATTAGCTGGGCATGGTGGTGCACCTCTGCAATCCCAGCTACTTGGGAGGCTGAGGTACAAGAATCACTTAAGCCCAGGAGGTGGAGGTTGCAGTGAGCCAAGATGGCACCACTGCACTCCAGCCTGGGCAACAGATAGAGACTCTGACTCTAAATAAATAAATAAATGGAAAGAGCTGCTCAAAGAAATGGTAGAAAATATATCTTTTTAAATGCTCTTGTACCCCCATACCCTGAAAATGCAGTTTTCCTTTTGCAGAGTCCCCTCAGGACTGTCACCTTATATTGCCCCCACAATGAGCTCCCAGTGGGAAGCGGCTTGGTGTTTTTTTGCCTTGAGTCTTTGGCTGATCTACATGAGAAAGGCATATCCCCAACTATAGAACCAGCACAATGTGGACTATGTTATATTCAAGGGTACATGTTCCTTCTCCATCTCATAGATTCCCTTCCACTGCCTTCACACTGAAGGGCAACCTCGCTATCACTCCTTTCTCATCGTTCCTGGGTCTCCCTCTGAGACTCACAGGAAAGGACATGCAACCCCATCTGACCATGAAGGAGAATCACTATCAGATGTTGCTGAGAACATGTAAGAGGTAGCTCTAAGCTAGCCTAGGAGGTCAAGGAAAGCTTCTGGGAGGAGGTGGCCTTTACATGGAGACAGAAAGGATGAACAGGAGTAAGCTAGGAAGATGGAGTGAAGAGGGCTTTCCAGGTGAAGGGAATGACCCATTCAAAGCCCCAAGGCAGGACAGAGTATGAGCAGCTTGAGAAACAAGTCAGGCCAATGTGCTCGGCACTCAGCGTAGCAGGGAGAGCCAAGCGGAGGGAGGAAGAGATGAGGCCAGGGAGAGGCCACGGGGAGGATTCTAGACTTGGAGGCTTTTCCTGGATTTGGAAAAGCCTGAATTGACGAGGTTTTCCAGGGAGAATAACTCAACTGGGCAGATTGTGTGAGCTGGAGCGGAGGTGGAGGCCAGGACGCCAAGATGGAATTTTCTGGCTTTTGTGCACACTGGGGACAGTTGCAGGGCTGTCTGGATCCCACAGAGCTCAGCAACATGCCTGACTCACCACCCCTGAGGCTGCCCAGCCCACAGGTGACAGTGTCAGGGCTGGGGCCACCTGCCTGGTCCTGCCACTCAGCGACCTTGTACAAGGCACTCCCCACAAGTCTCTTTATCCATACAATGGAAATGACAGCTACATCCCAGGCTTACTCTAGGATTCCATGAGACCATTCTAGGTCAGAGGCTTTATCAATAAAGGTTATTATTAAACTATGACTGTTGTTAGTGATGTTTGCAGCCTGTCCCAGCTCCTGGGCACTGCTTTGTCTGCTGGTTGCTGGTCTGTTTCAGGGACAGACGCTAGCAAGGCGCAGGGCTGGCATGTTCCGCTTTTTTGCATACATGCGAATCTTGCATTCAGAGAGCCCCTCCTTCCACAGAGGGTCCAGCGGGGTTGCTTGGGGGACACATTCCAGAAAGAATAACTCTGTGTAACATGAAACCCTGAATCTGGAAACACAACCTCTATGGGAAATTGGAGGATAAGGTCTGCTCTTTGGACCGCCCAGCCTCACTCCATACAAAAGGGATATTGAAACCCAAAGGCCTCATCCCTTAGCCTCCAGACTATAGTCTCACCCATCACCGTGGTCCGAGAGATCGTCCTAAAAACCAAACTTGACCGGGACACTGCCCTGTTTCAACTCTCCCATGGCCCCCACTCCGGTTCCCACTCAGGTTCAGTTCCGCACCCCTTATCATGACCTACACTGCCCTGTGGTTCAGACCCCTGTCCATACCTGCAGCCACACCTGAGCCTGCTCTGACTCAGCCACATGGGCCTCCAACAGATTGAGGTCTTTCCTGCTTCAGGATCTCTGCACATCTGTGAGCCCTCTTCCCACTCTAACAGGCCACTGCCAATTCTTCCAGATTCAAAAGTCCACAGACTTTGTTAAACCTCCAAATAATAATAGAAAGTAGGCCAGGCATGGTGGCTCATGGCTGTAATCCCAGCATTCTGGGAGGCCAAACTGGCTGGATCACCTGAGGTCAAGAGTTCAAGACCAGCCTGGCCAACGTGGAGAAACCCCATCTCTACTAAAAATACAAAAATTAGCCAGGTATGGTGGCGGGCACCTGTAATCTCAGCTACTGGAGAGGCCAAGGCAGAAGAATCACTTGAATCCAGGAGATGGGGGTTGCAGTGAGCCAAGGTCATGCCACTGCACTTCAGCCTGGGTGACAGAGTAAGACTCCATCTCAAAAATCTAGATAAATAAATAAATAATAATAGAAAGTAGTACTATTATCCCCACTTTCCAGATGAGCAGACTGAGGCCATCCACTAAACGGCCTGGAGTCTGGTGGGCCGGGCTTGAGGTTTAATTGCAGGAGCCACTTGCAAAATCACCAAGTGGCTCCTGCAACTAAACCTTCGAGCCAGGCCAGCCAGACTCCAGAATCTTTGAGTACTCAAGATGAAGCACCTGGTCACACCTTTATCACCACAAGAGGGTGGAGGTTGCTCAAAGAGAGGCCGGCCAAGGAGAACTGGGCCAGGGTAGCACAACGTCATGGCATGGAAGTCATTCTCAATGCATTCAAAACCCAGTTCAGCCCTCAGATGCTGCAGTCTTAGGTAGAACATTCAACCTCTCTGAACCTCAGTTTTCTCATCTGAAAAATGGGGCTAAATAGAAACCTCACAGGTGCTTTGTGAATATTCGGGAATGACATCTGAAGTGCCTGGCCTGAGGTGGATGCTCGGGGAATGGCATGACGCCACCCTCCCTTGACGCATCTGGGGTGGCTGCACCAGTGCAGACCAGCCTAGCCCAGACTCGCCTTGCATCACCCAAGGTTAGGCAGCCAGGGCCTGGGAACCATCCCTGCCCTGTTTTCTGTTTGGGGCTTTGTGTTTCTCAGCGTTTCCTTTGGAAAAAGTCCAGCTTCCTCCCTGCTGGAAGGAGGCAGGAGGGGTTTGTGCTTGGGTCTGGATGCCCGAGGGAGCCTTGTGGGGAGATGACAAGAGCCTGGGGTTTGGAGTCAGGCCAGTCGGTTTGAATCCAGGATCTGACCTTTACAACACTGTGTGGCCCTGAGCAAGTGACTTCACCTCTCTGAGGTGCCAATTTCCTCACCTGTTTCAGGTCTCATGGTCTCTGCCTCAGAGGGTACTGGATGCGGATGGAGGGGTGGGGTGAGAGAAGGTTCTGGATGCAGTTCCCCAGTGTACATCCAGGGAGTCCTTTCATGGATGGGTTGAAGACCAGGGGAGGAGCCAGAGGTTGACAGCTGGAGTGACCAAGACAAATGCTCCCTGGCAAACTGAATTCAGTGGGTGTCCTGCCTGGGATGGAGGTAGGAGGAGCAAATTTAGGTTCAGTTTGTCAGCATGCTGCTGGAATGAGGGTCCAAAGCGATCGGACCCCTGATTATTCAGGAGGAAAATCCAGCTTTCCATGCAAAATCTCATGATTAAAGTATGGTAAGGAGTATATAGGATGAGTCCATTTATTAAAAAAAATCAAAATCAGGCAAAACCAAGATAGTGGTTTCCTTGGAGGGAAGTAGGTGGTGCCTGGGAGGGACATGAGGAAGGATTTTGGGAAGCCAACAACATTCTCTCTCTTCATGTGGGTGTTGGTGGCATGGGTGTGCCCCCTTCATAACCCTATGCTTTGGCACTTTTCTACATGTGAATTATGCTTCAGTAGCAATGCTAGAATAATTTTAAAACAAATAAATCCAGACTGCAGTGCTGGGAGGACAGAATATCTGTGGGAGCCAGACTGAAGACATCTGCAGGCTACATTCTGACTCCAGGCTGGAGATGTGAGGCAGGCATGGGGGCTCTTGGCCCCTGACACCCTGGACAGGCTCCTCATCCTTAGCAGGCAGGTGCTTCCTCAGCCACATAGGAGGAACGCCCATCCTGCCCCACCCTGCTGCCTTGTCCGGAGAGGGCTGGACAGTTTCATCTCTGTTCAACACTCCTCTCGGCCAGGTCTGCTGCGCTCACACTCTAGAGAAACAGAGAAGCTCTGCCACTTAAATGATAGAGTGGTCCCCCCAAAACTCACCCTTATTTATTATACATTTTACTTTACCAAGAATGCCCAGAGGACAGTAATCAAAAGTGATACTAACCAAAACAAATTCACACCAAATGCATTCATGGAAAATGTCTTTCTGCGAGTTATTCTTAGTGTCTTAGTGCATCTTTTATGGTTTCAAATACCATCCTGGGCCTTCTCTGCTCTCACTCTGGGCCTCAGCTAGGGAAGCCCCCGGTTCCAGACAGGCTGCAGAAATAATCCAGCCCATCCATTTAGCAAGAACGCAAAAAGGATGGGCTGTGGTGGCTCACGCCTGTAATCCCAGGACTTGGGAGGCTGAGGCGGGTGAATCACCTGAAGTCCAGAGTTCAAGCCCAACCCGGCCAATATGGTGAAACCCCGTCTCTACTAAAAATACAAAAAAATTAGCCAGGCATGGTAGCGGGCACCTGTAGTCCCAGCTACTTGAGATACTGAGGTGGGAGAATCGCTTGAACCTGGGAGGTGGAGGCTGCAGTGAGCTGAGATGGCACCATTGCACTCCAGCCTAGGGGACAGAGCAAGGCGAGACTATGTCTCAAAAAAAAAAAAAAAAAGCAGAAGAGGCAGACCCAGTTCTGTTTCCAAAAAAGGCTTCCTAGAATCTGGATTTCACCAAACCTATCTGCCAGCCTTGATCACCCCCACGAGGTAAACTCAAAGGCTACAAACTTAACTGGTAGTGTCTTGGGGCCCAGGAGCCCCTGATGTCACAGGGGTCATGGTAGGCAGTGGGATTGCAGATTGCCCCAGCTCCACCCCTCTTCCTGGTCCAGAAGTCTTGGTTTTATTTTTATTTTCTTTTCTAAGGGCCAACGGGAGGTGCATACACCTCCTACATAAAGTGGTACTAAGCAAAACAAATGCACATCAAATGCATTTATTTGCACAGACACTCATAAAAACTTTACTAGACACCAAATAATTACAGGAAGGGGTGAACCTTCAATCTGCCGAGCCACAGCGTTTTGAAGTGGATTTAAGATAAAGATCAAATAGAACTGGTACTGGCCTCAGCCTCACATCGAGGTTCCTTCCCTAGCCATGCATCCATGAGGTGGAGACAGAGGAACTTTCTGGCTTTTGTGACTCTGTGTCCAATTCACAGAAAATGTCTTTCTGCAAGTTATTCTTAGTGTCTTAATGTGGCTTTTATGTTTCCAAATACGATCCTGGGCCTTCTCTGCTCTCATTCTGGTCTTCAGCTGGAGAAGCCCCCAGTTCCAGACAGGCTGCAGAAAAAATCCAGCCCATCCATTTGACAAGAAAGCCAAAGATTCTTGAAGAAAATACATTTTAAAATAAATATGTGACACCTTGAGAATCCCACGTGGTTGGTTTTGGTGTGATAGGCTGAAGCCCCTAATTCTGTGGCCCCACAAAGGTCTAGCTCTGAGCAGCTACTTGCAGGCCCAGGCTCCAGAGCAGGGCCAGTGGCAAAGGCTGTGCCAGCTGTGCCGGGCCTCTGGGCACTGCCTGGAGGTCTCCCATGCCCAGTCCACAGCTGCCTGGAGCTGAGCTTCACCTGCCCTGGAGGAAGATACACAGGTGAGCCCAGGGGGTCTGTGTGCCCTCAAGCCCTGTGTGGAGGAGGAGGAGGAGGAGGAGGCAGCTGCGATTTCCCCAAGTCTTGATAGCAAGGCCCTCTTCCATCCGATTATTTACCAAAGATGTACAGAGCCCTGGTAGGTGCTAGGTGCTGTGGTAAGCACTTACATTTCAGCCTCTCTACAACCCTGTGGGACAGATGAGGAAGCTGAGGTGCAGAGAGTAGGGCAGGACCTTCCTGAGGTCCCACAGCCAGATCCTGAACCAGATCTGGGTGGCTCTCCAAGACCTGTTCTTGACCGCTCCTAGCCACTGGGAGACCTCAGCACTGCAGCACCCCGCCAGGGCACAGTCTCTCTGAGCTCCAGTCCCCAGGGCTGACAGCAGCCTGGGCTCTGAGGGAACCAGTCTCCTGACCCATCGTGGAGGAATCCCATGACTAAATGACCCAGATCTTGTGCTGGAAAGTCATGGGTCTGTGGCCAGAGCCCCCACCCACTGAGGGGGATGCTGCAGGAAGGACTGAGGGGGTTCACTGGGGCTGGTTGTCTCCCTACTACACACAGACACACATGCTTGTACACAGCCTCAGACTCTGTGCTCTGCCTCACCAGCAAATTCTCCTTCAAATCCTGTCTCCCCACCACCCCTCTCCCACCAGGCTCAAAAACTCTAATGGGAGAGACAACCAGTTCCCAGCCCTGATTCAAGGGATCCCAACTGGGCCCCAACCCCTCACTCCTCTGCATGGGCCTGGGTTCAAGGTCACTGTGAGGTCTCCCACTGGCACAGCAACACCACAGACACGTGCACCGTGCTGTGGCAAGGGTTACTCTGTGATGATCACACACAGCCATCTCTAGCTGAGAAGGGGCTCAACCCTGTGGCCCATGTGCCCTGGGGTCCAGTCCACTGCGGTCCAAGAAATGGAACGTGGTCACCGCTGGCTGGCAAGTTTCCACACCCAGTCTCTGGTGTGCCCGCTCCACTCCTGAGTCTGTGTGGTTCTCCCAGAACCGTAGATCCGGGGCCACCTCCCAGGCATATCAGCCCCCAGCCCAGCTCCACGTCTTAGGACGGCTCTGGTCCACCCAGTCGATCTGAGACTCAACAGGGCCGATGGTGGCGGGGCAGCGTGGGACGGCCCAGGCTCTCCGCAGCCCTGGCTTTCCCGACAGAGTAAATAGAGACACTCGCAGGTCCTGGTCCTCTGCTTCTAGCTCCGTCGCACCCGGCCTGGACTGTCCCTGCGCTGCCCCAGATCCGCGTCTCCAGCTGGGGTGGCAAACAGGGAGGGGGCAGTGCAGCTCCGGCTCTGGTCAGAAGCACAAAATGGTCCAGACAGCCCAGGGCAGGATGGAGTGGGGGAGGGCAGCTCAGAGGACCCTGGTCGCGGGAGGTGGGTGGCGCAGAGGAGAGGGTGCACGGCCATAAGAAGAGAAGCGAGGAGGGCTAGGGCAGGGCTCAGTGCAGCTGGGGCATCCGCAGACTGGAAGGAGCCGAGACCCCTGCCCCGTAGCCTTCCTTTCCATTCTCGCTTCTTCCAGCGATTCCGAGCAGCCGACTCAGTCTTTCCCCAGGTGGAGAGAATCTGAGGTCTTTTCTGCTGCTGAAATCCGAGCGGCAGAGCATCCCGGATCCGCTGGCAAGGAGCAAGCGGCTCCCGCGACGTGGGCTGGAGGCCCCCGGGGAAATCCGCCAGTCCGGGATCGCACCCGCAGGGGCCTGGTGGAGCAAGGCTCTGGGCCTTGGCCCCTGCTGTGCCGTCCAGTCGGCCGCTTCTCCAGCAAGGGAAGCAGTGAAGAGGCACGGAAGCCCTGATTGTCCTGGAGAGACCTGGGGCCTCTGCACGTCTAAGTGCGAAGGACTCGAGACCAGCCAACTCAGCTGGGAGCACGGGAACCGAGGAGTGAGGACAAAGGGGAAGGAACAGGGCCTATAGGGTGTGTGTGTGTGTGTGTGTGTGTACACAGGGGAATGAATGGACAGAGGGGAAGACACTGAGAGGGGCCCAAGGGGTGTGGACTCAGCAGCCCCACCCCAAACCAGAGAAGGCAGCCAGGCTCTGGCGTCTACCAAGCCAGCGCCCCTTCCCCGGGCGCGGCCCGCATCGTGGCAGCCCGCCCCATACCCGCCTTGGTGGCGTGGGATATGACTCTGACAGGATCGCGGGAGAAGCGCTGAGAATCCACACTCCCCAAGACAGACCAGCCGCGGCACGGAGAGGTGACTGCCCACAAATCCTCCTGCCCGGAGACCTTCGAGTGGCCCGAGAAATGCGCCTCTGGGCACAGCCAGCAGCCCCGGATCGGCCCTGGACGCCAGCTCATGAGTCTGAGAAGCCTCGGAGGCCGGGCTAAAGGGGCCCTCATTCAGCCAAGGAGAGGGAAAGGAGAAGTGTGGAGTAGAAGGGGTCAGGCACAGGGAAGGTGGGGAGTGGAAAATAGGGGGAGGGGATGGAGCCCTGCGCCAGAAGCTGGGGGTTCAGGGCCTGTGATGGGAGAGGATTGCCCTGTGCACCCTGAAGGAGAGAGCAAGGGTCTGAGCCCTGAACGAGGACTCTGGCCTGCAGGCAGTCGCCCAGCCCCTGTTGCAGGGACGCACCGCGGCCAGCAGAGGGCAGAATGTGCCTGGTCCGCCTGCCGGCCCCGAGCCGGGCTCCGCGCCTCCGGGCTCTGGCTCTGGGCGCAGAAGCGTTTGCCCGCCTGGCTTCTCCCTGCAACAGCCGCGCCCCTGCCCCAGATGCCGAGAGAAGACGGTCCAGGCCCAGGCCCAATTTCGCGGGTCAAGGCCTGGGGTTTCCAGGTTAAGCAAAGAAGGGACCAAAATGTAGGAGAGAAACTCCACATTTACTCGTCCACTCTCCCCGACCTAAACACACAAAGGCGCCTTTAGAAATACACGGAGGCACAAAGCCCCCCTTCTCCAACACACACACAAACACAGACGCTGGGAGACCCGCGAACACACAGAAGCATTCAGAACCCCTGAGATACGCAGACACACAAAGGTGACACAGACAACCATACTGAAAAGGATCGCAGACACAATACAGAGGTTGAGACACGCACAAAGACTTAGGCACCCGCATAGAGTGATGCAGACACACACGCCAGACAGAGGCACGAAGGACCCGCACATTCACACACACACGGGTGCAGGGGACTCAGACAAAGATCCACAGATTCACCCCCTGGGAGTCTGGAAGCTTGCAGGGACACACATACCGTGTGTGCAGAGCCAAGGTGCACACGGAGGAGCCGCAGAGGCGGGGGCCCGACACGCACAGACACACTCAGATACCCACCAACACACAACGCAGGTACTGGGGTGGGGCGGGAGCCTCCAATCCTCCACAAAGCCCGGCCCCTCCGAGGGGCCCCGCGGCGCAGGGGGCCACTTCTAACCAAGCTTCCCGTAGGTTCCAAATCCGATCCGCCCTCTCGCCTCCAGCGAGGTCAGGGGACCCGCCCCCCATGCCCTCCGCCCCCGCCCGGCTCCGCGCCGCTGCCTCTCTCCAGGAGGAGCCGGGGCCGCCCCGCAGCGGATCGCGAGGGTCAGCCCGCTGCTGCCCCGGGCCTCACCCGCCCCCTTGCTCCCCGGTGAGCCGCGCGTCGGTGGGGACCCAGGGGCCGCAGACAGCCGGCCCGACGCAGTGGCCTCTCGCACCGGACGCGGGTACCAGGCCCGGCTAGCGCGGGAGTCGGCAGCTCCATCTAGCTGGCCTTTCGCTTCCCGGTGCCGAGGCCCACTTTGCCCAGGTTGGCCAGGGCACTGTCCTTGATCCGCGCGGCCCAGCGACCCCGGGCCGGGTATTCGGGACGCCAAAGGACGCCAATCTTGGCAGCCAACCTGATTTCTTTGGAGCAGCTACCCTGGGGCTACCACTCCCTCCTAGAGCCCCTCGCTGCAAACCCTAGGAGGCCCGACTCTTGCCTATCGCTCCCGCCCCCGCCCGGGGGGCCCTTTTCCAGCCTTAGTTGTCCTCTAAACTCTCGGTTGCCTGAACCCGGGCCTGACCTTCCTTGTCGGCCCAGTGTCCCCCATTCTCGATCCCGGGGGCCCCAACCTCCCTTCGGCTCACTCCTTTGCCCAATCTCTGCCAGGCCCGGAGTTTTCCCGGACCCCTCACCCACACTCCGGCCCCACTCCCCGTTCCTGGGCCTGGGTCCCCCTTGGGCGAGTCCAGGGCCAGCCGTCCTTGCCTTCTGCCCGCCCCCGTCCCTCGATCCCGGGAGCCGGCCCTCTCCGCAGACCAAGCCGCCCGAAGCAGGCGCCGCTGCCCGGGGGACGCCGACTCAGCCCCCGCGACCTACCTCGGCCGACAGTCGGGGGTCCCCGGGCAGCCACTCCGGGCCGGCGCCGTCCCCTTGCGGAGCCGCTGCGCTCTCCGCCGTCCGCGCAGCCTGGCCTCGCTCGGGGCCACTCCTCGTAGCGCTGGAGCTTTACAAAATATTAATAATAAAGAAGGCAGGAGAGAAAAGAGAAAGCCTTTGCTCCCCAACTCCCAAATCAATTTTTCAAGGGGGTGGAGCAGAAGGATTTGTTTCGAAGGCGACCCGAACTTCTGCGAGGGGCCCGCGGGGCGGCCGGCCGGGCAGGGGCGCTGGGGCCCGCGCTCGGGGCCAGGCGCGGCGCGGGGCGCCGGGACGCGGGAGGGGGGGCGGGACGGCACTATTTGACGTGGAGCCGGCGGCGCATCCCGGCGCAGGGATACGGGCCGCGGGGTTCAAATGTCAGGAAGTTTCGGGAGGTGAGGCGGCCCGTATCCCTCCGCCGCCAGCCCAAGCTCTAAACCCGGCCGCTCCGCGGGCGCACCATGGCACTGGAGTAGCGCGGGGAGCGCGCCCGGAGCCCCGCGGCCCGCTGCGCCCCGCCCGGGACCCCGCTGCGCCGCGCGCTCCCCTCCCCCCGGCCCGCGGGGCCGCCCCTGCACCCCACCCCCTCCCCCGCACGCCGCCGCCGTTGCCGCCGCCTCCTCCCCGCGGCTCCGTCTGCCGCCGCCGCCGCCGCCGCCGGGCTCCGGGACTGACAAGCAGGTGACAGAGGAGCCGGCGCGCGTGGCGGCGAGTGCCCGGGAGACCGCGGCGCGAGCTGCAGCCGCCCCGGCCCGCCCGCACGACGCCGGGGCCCGGGGCTAGCGCGCCGCCGCTCCACGCTCGCCGGGGGCCGCGGCAGCCCCTGCCCCGCGGGGGTCGCGCCTCCCCGGCTCCAGGGCCGCGGCGGCGGAGAGCGGGCGGACGGGCCGGCAGGCGAGCAGCCGGGCCGGCGGGGTCCGCAGCGCGCCCCGCGTCTCATGGATATAGCAACAGGTCCCGAGTCGCTGGAGAGGTGCTTCCCTCGCGGGCAGACGGACTGCGCCAAGATGTTGGACGGCATCAAGATGGAGGAGCATGCCCTGCGCCCCGGACCCGCCACTCTGGGCGTGCTGTTGGGTGAGTGCGGGATCGAGTGGTCTCGGGCTTGGGACAGGCGCGTCGTCTGGCTGTGGACACGGGCGTCCAGGCCAACGGATAAAGGAAATGGGTTTGCAGGACCTGGGGATGGGGGCAAAGAGACAGGACTCCTGGAGTGATCACCAGAGGGCCGCAAGCTCGCCTCCGGCAGGCGTCCTGACGGGACAGGACAGCTCCAGTCGCCACCCACCATCCTTTCAGGCCTAGGTTCTACAGCTGCCACTCCGGCGACGTAGGTGGCGAGTGGTAGGGGTGATGGAGGACCTAGCAGTCACCTTGGCGAGCTTGGGAGAGGCGCCAGGTCACCTGGGGTGGGGGAGCTTCTAAGAGAAAAACGTCTCCCGGGTCACTCAAACCACAGATTTTGGGGAAATCGGGGACAGAAGACCAGGAACGCCGCTGTGGGGCGTGTCAGCCAGCGAGCGCCCCAGCCTCACCTCGCCTGTCTTGGTCCCAGCCGGCCACCCTGCGCCATGCTCGCTCTCATTTGTCTTAACACCGAGCACGGATTCTCCAGAGACGGGGAGAATGCAGCGCCGAGCCGAGACTCGAGGCCCGCGGCCTCTCCGCGCCGGAACCTGCAAACTGGGACCGACTTGCTGGGGCCGCCCGGCCCCTGGCGCGGCGGTCCGGGGAGCGCAGGCGGCGGGCGGTGATCCTGGGTGTCCCGAGCCTTCGGGGCCGGGGGCTGTGGGCCCCGTGTGACCGGGACGCCAGAGCTGGGCCGGGCGGTGCTGATGGCCGTGCTTTCGCCCTGTACGCTGCAGGCTCCGACTGCCCGCATCCCGCCGTCTGCGAGGGCTGCCAGCGGCCCATCTCCGACCGCTTCCTGATGCGAGTCAACGAGTCGTCCTGGCACGAGGAGTGTTTGCAGTGCGCGGCGTGTCAGCAAGCCCTCACCACCAGCTGCTACTTCCGGGATCGGAAACTGTACTGCAAACAAGACTACCAACAGTAAGCGCTTCTCGTTCTCCTTCCCCGCCACCACCCGGCACTCGAGCCCGGCCAGCCCCCTGCCGGGCCCGGCCCGCGCCAGCTCTGCCGCTGGCTCTGTGCGCGGCTGGGCCGGGCAGCTCTGAGGGCTTTGAGAGCTGCGCGTCTTGGGGCTTTGGTGGACCAGCCCAGCCCAGCTGGCACTGATGGTGTCCCGGGAGCCTCTGGACGGCCCCCCGTTGCCATCCGTTGTCCTGGAATCCTGCGCTGGGCTGCTGAATTGGGGTGCGGGACAAGGCCGTGGGCCGGCTGAGGAATTTGGTGCCTGGGTTTTGGGATAGTGTCTGGCCCTACGGAGGCCAGAATTGGGAACACAAAATTGATTTCCAAAGGAAAACAGTGCTTTAGGGAGCCAGGCCTGGCGGACTGCTTCAAGGCGTTTGGGGGTTTGGGATTCCTGGAGCAGGGAGCCGGGAACCAGGAGGTGGAGTGCTGGCCACTGAACGGCCTGAGCAGCAGGGGAGGCCCCCTTTCTGCCAGGCTCCCTGCTGCACTTTTAGTCCCTGATGGAGAGAAAAGAATGTCCATATTCCCCAGGCCGTTCCATGCGGGAATTTTGCATTGGCAGTTTTTCTGAGTTGGAGAAGCATTCCAGGAAGAGGACCTCAAAAGGTGGCAAGCTACAATCTGGGGCTCCCAGTGGGAGTGAGGAGCTGACAGAGTTAGCCCTCCCCAGGTCTACTTTCTAGCAGTGTGTACTGAGGAGGGGAATGGCCGGCTCTGCCCTGGTATAACCCAGACCTCAGCGCTGAGACCAGAGACGTGGGTTGAGCCCTTCTTGCTAACTTTAGTTTTTAGCTGAGACTGGATTTGTATAGCCAGGGCTGGGGACAGATAACAGTACATGCAGGCTTTTTCTTTTGACCTGCTGGGTTTTGTGCCTGGCAGTGCAATTGGGAGGGAGGCAGTGAGGAGCCACAACTGAAAGAGGGGTGTGGGGATCCCCAAAGCCCCATTGCAGAGACAAGTGGGTGCCTGCGAAAACTTTCTAGCGATGCCAGAAAACCGTCCTGGATGAGGCTGCAGAGTGGGTAGGCTGCTTCAGTGGGTTGGTGCTCAGAGAGGGCTGTGTGTGCCCAAGCCTCCAGAGAAAGAAAAGCTGGGCTGCTGGCGCCTCATGGTGAGTGCACCCTACCTGCTGTGCCCAGGGATTGTCCCCAAATCCAGAGCCTAGTGGAAAGCAGCACAGCTGAACTGTTTAACTGAGGCCTGGAAATAGTGCAGGCCAGAGCCCTAGAGAGGGCATCAGGTTCTACTCCAAAAGCTCTGGCTGTGCCCGGTGGTCTGGGGACTGAGCTGGAGCTGCTTTTTGCACTTAGCTCTTTCTTCCGGCTGAGGGATCTTTGGGTAGGGATTGGAGTCCATTCAGAGGGTCAGCTGTTTTGCTGGTCCCAGAGTGCAGGTGAGACCTTCTTCTCAGTAGGAAGCACCCCAGATTTAGGCACGTGGCCGTCGGTCGGCTTTGTGCTGTGCTCTGGACTAACTTGATTCTAGTTCTGGGAGAGGGAGATGCCGCCAGTCAGTTCAGCCACAGCCCAAGCATATACCAGAACAAATAGAATGGGAAAATTAGATTGGGGTAGATGTGGTTGTAGGCTCTGGGCTGGCCTCTGTAGAGTGCACCAGCTTCCAGCCCCCTCCCCACCAGCCCTGCACCCCTGGTCTCACTCTGCTGGCCTGACTCCCAAGCTCTGGCAATGCCACTTACCACCCAGCTCAGCCACCAGCCTTGGCGACACCGTGGGGGAAGGGGGCCGGGGAAACTAGAAAGGGCCTCCGAATCATTTGAAAAAACGGTTTGAAAAAAGAAAAAAACTACTTTTAATATATTGAAAAGATTCTTACCAATCGCTTGTACATATTCTGCCTCTCCCACCCCCTATAATCATTTATGGAGCTTCTCTTTAAAAAGAAGAAAGGATACCCCGGGTTCTTCAGGCACAGAATGGTAAAGTCATGAAATTTCAGCTGGATGTTGCCTTAGAGATGAGCAGCTCACCCCCTCATCTTACAAAACAAACGTTAAACGTTTGTGACTGCTTTGTCCAAAGTATATTTGTTTTAAAAAGAAAAAGAAAAAGTCACCTAAGAGCCGGCTTCTTCAGTGCAGTCCCGTGTGTTGGGAATGATTTTTGGCACAGGGCGAATCTCAGGTCCCCAGACCTCACTCAGTCTGGGTCCTGTGGGGCTGAAGCCTGGGGTGGGGAGTGCATTATTCTAGCTATGCAGTTCACTTCTCCTCCCTCATCCCGTTTTTCTCAATAATCCCAGTTAGGTATCTTCCTTAGGCCAGCAGGATATGCTGGGGGTGGTTGTTACCAAGACAATCCTGGGGACAAATACCCAGTGAGTCGTTTTGCAGGGAGATGGAGCACTGCTCCAGGCAGGCCGCGGCTCCCTGGAAAGTGATATTCTTTGTACAATAAATTTTTTTTTATTCACATTTCTTTTCTTCTTTGAGATTCGCAGATGCATATTTATTTCATCTGTGCGTAAATGCTTTTCAGACGAGAATCCAGGCAAGCGGGCACAGAAACGTGCCTTCTTGGTTTTGTCGAGTCTGTGCGTCAGCGGCATTGGGAAATTAACAATCCCTGCACCAAACACAACTTTTGAAAAATGTGTCCTCACCCCTGATCGAGTTGCAGGGCTCCATCCTTAAAAAGAAGTTGCCGTTTTTCGTACGTGTTTCTTCCTCCTTTCGATTTGTTCTCCAAGATCCGGGACACCCAGAAGTGCCAAATTCTGTTACGCACCACGGGGGTGATTAATTGACACTGGGGCACATTGAGCCGAATTTGATAAAATCCTCTTGTACATCCTTGGTGGGCAGAGCACAGCAGAGGTCAGCCGCGGAGTTTGGGCATTTTCATTCTTAACTCCAAAAGTCTCCTTTTTCCCCATGTGTGATTTTTGGGGGCTCAAAAAAAAAAAAAGCCTTTTCGGACAGAAAACCGGTTAAGAAACGGAGAGGAAACGCAGCATCGTGCAAATCAGGAACACCTCTCCCCGTCTTCCACCAGAGAACAAATGAAAAATAAGGCACTTTCCCCACCGCCCGGTTTTTTCCTTGGCGGCTTGGCCAAATAGAATTATGTAACTCTCTTTTCTTGCCGTCTGTCGCTCGTCTGGAAAGGGTTTTTATCCTGAAGAGGTGGCGAATTCCTGGAGGAGGCTCCGGAAGGGGGGAGGGTCGGTGGGAGAGTCCAAAAATCTGTCACAAAATGGAGTCTAATCGCTTGTAAGACAGCTCCCAGGTCTGGCGACCCAAGACCCGCTGGGGCGCGAGCCGGCGCCTTTGTGCGCGCCGAGACGCGGAGCTCCGGCCCGGGCTGCGCTCCTACCTCCGCGGCGAGGCCGCGGCGCCCTTCCGCCCGCAAGGCCTGCCCGGGCGGCGGAGCCTCTCGGCTGCACAGACTTCCAGGGCTCCCTCGGGCCCGCCGGGGGCCCTTTGGGCTCGCCTATCCAGGTAGGATGTGCCCTCCTTGGCAGAAGGGGATCATCGAGGCTTTGATTGAGTTTCACAAAAAGCCCTGGGGTGAGTTTTTAAAAAATTTCCCCCAGCTGGCTGCAGCTCCCTTGGCCCAACCGCTCTGCCCTGCACATTCCTTTCCTTGGAAGTGTTTACCCCGGGAAAGACCTTCCTGGGAGGCTCACCTCTCCCCCTACCCTCGCCATCCAGCTCCCAAGTTCGGGTGTGGCCCAGGGGGAGAGCAGTCAGGCTCCTGCCTTCTCTGGCTGCTGCTTCTCCCAGCCTGGAAGGCCTCCCATAGGCCCTCCTGCAGGGTGCCACACTCCAGCAGCACCCCTTCCCCAGTGCGTACCCCAGCCAGCGCGCCCCCCACCTCACCCCAGCAGACTCACTGGGGACTGCAGAGGGCCTGTCCTGGAAACTATCTGCTTGGGAGGAGGAGCCAGGACTTTGCCTTACAAAAAGGCTTTCAGGGGTGCTGTCTCTGGGGAGTGAGGCCCAAAGGGCTCACCCTGGCAGCCCAAGTCTGGGGACCCTCTGGCCCTTTGGAGGGCATCTCACCATTTAACCCAGCACCTTGGCTGTGTGCAAGTGGGCAAGCACAGGCCTTCCTGAGGCTGCAGTCCCCTGCTGCTGAACGGAGGCATTATTCACAGTGACTCCTGGCTCACCCTCAACTCCTCGGGCATTGGCCTGGTGTGGCCTTATTTGTTTGCCCTATTTTTCTTGAGTGGGGGAAGCAGGCTGGGAGGATCTCCTCTGGGTATGTGATTGGTGACTGTCAGCTCTCTCCTGCCCTGTCCATTGGAGCCAGGCTTAGAGACCACATGGCCCTGGCACCTAGCTGATCCTCCTCTGTGAAATGGGGACTTATTCTGCTGGGGGCAAGTATTCGTATAAGGACTTGAGATAAGGTGCCCCAAAGGACCTGGCATCTTGCCTGGCTTGTTAATGAATACTCTGGAAGTTATTGTTGTTACTATTCTCACCATCAGCATGGCAGGGAATACCTTGTCTCCAAGGACACACACTAGACTGCCCACAGGTTCTATGCCCAGGTTCCATGGCACACAGGGTTTGCCTTGAGCCTCTCCATGCAGGGAGGATGAGGAGCACCCTGGGGAAGCCATTGCTTTTGCCTTCATAGGACATTGTGCAAGTCTTGCCTTCCTCATCCGTGAAAAGAGCTTTAGACTCCAGTCAGACCTGAGTTCACCTCCCAGTCCCAAGACTCGGCAGCTGTGTGATCTTCACTAAGTGGCTGCCTATCTCTGAGCTGGGCTTCATCAACAAACTGGGGGTGATGATGTGACTTTGCAGGGTGGTTGTGAGGATTACACAGGCACCTGGTGGAACTTTAATACATATTGCATTCTCCAAGGGATCTGTTATCCTCTCCTGCATCTCAAGAGAGGTGGAAAACCTGATTGTGTGCATGAGCACAGATGCCAACTACATTAACAAAAAGGGCCACAACAGGGTGTCCTGGTGTGCTAGGCTCTTTCTCCTTAGGGGCAGACGGAGGTTGGTCCAGAGCAACAGTATTTCCACCGGGAAACAATTGGCATCTCCAGGGCCCACATATAGCTTGGAAAAGCTTAATAATTCATATTTGAAGAACTGTTTATACTCATTGTTTTGTGATTGAAACAACAAAAAATAAAGCTCAGCCAATGGAGAAGGGGGTAGGTGGGAGAGAGATCCAGGGATCTGTCTGTTTCTCAGAAGGAAGATGAGGTTTGAAAGGTAGAGAAACACCATTCCAGGAACTGAGAAAGCCCCTCCAGCTCGGGCTCTGAGGCCTTGTGAGGTTTCCACCCATGGGTGGCTGGCGATGCTTCTCCAAGGAGCCTCCTCTGTCCTGCAGCTCTGGAGTTTCTAAAAAATAAAGAAAAGGAAGGAAAAAACAACAGTCCTGCTTTGGCATCAGTTAGGCTGAAGGATGGAGGATACTCTCACCGACATGAGTTATAACTTCCAATTTGTTAGACACCACAGTCAAGCCTCAGCCGGGGAGGGAGGAAGGGAGGGATAGTCCACTCATCCAAGGAGCTGCGTGTGAGCTGTCAGTTACGGGTGCCCGAGGACCCAGGGCTCTTGGCTCTCTGGCTGACCCAGCCGGAAGTTCCTCCGGCCCTCTCCAACCCAGATTCTGTGCTGATGGCAGCAAAGAGCAAAACCAAAATTATATATATTTATTGCTACTGCAGTCAGAAGTGGAGAGTCAGTGGTAGTAAGAGAGGGCTAAGACTGAAAACCATATTTGAAAAAGTTGATTCACGAAGGTAGAGGAAGCAAAGTGGCAGACGTTTGCCATTTCATCGACCGGCTGGTGTTCTCCATTCATGTCATAAATGTCTCCTGTCATTTGATGCCAAAAGCAACATGATTTGGTTCCCTGGTGGCCTATAGGGTTTTTCTCTTCTTCTTCTTCTCTCTCTCTCTCTTTTTTTTTTTTTTTGGCAGTAAATGTTTATTTGTTAATAATATACTTTAAACAGCCTAGCCTTGACCTCAAGCCTCCTGAAGCATCCATCTTCTCTCAGAAAAATGTTTCAAAGTTTGTGTAATTTTGGGGGGAAGGTGTAACTGACGGGGCAGTGAAGGGCCTGTGTTTGCTTTAACTACCGCTGCGGTGAGGAGTGGTGGGGTATAAGGGGCCACTGTGCTCGGAATGGCAACTTTCTTGGATTTCAGGCTGGCTGACAGCACTTCCTCTCTGCCCTTTACCTTTGCTTCGCCTGATCAGTACAAATAAATTTCTGCGTGGGCCCTTCCTTTGTTATTCCCTGGATAATAGTGTATCCATTTCTACTCAGCATCTTGACTGGCAGCCGCTGGACCTGCCCTGCTGACCTTGGGGCCCTGAAGTGGGGATGAGGGGCTGGGGATCTGGGGATGTGTGGGTACATTTGTGGGGAGGCTTTGTCTCCATTGAGAGTCTGGCTCGGACCAGCCCTGGATGAATGTCCTGGCTGATGGCAGAACACCTTGCTGGCCTTGACACTTGGTAAACTGGGGGTAAGTGTTGCTAAAGAAAAAACCCAGTTCCTGGAGCCTGGTTCCAGAAGAAACAAAGATGTTTGCTTCCTGGCCAGGCTGGTGCTGTGAGAGAGGCTTCCCTAGGAACTGTGAGGAGGTGGCTAGCTGAGGAAGGTTCTGATGGCTACCCAGAGCAACAGCGATGCCCATTGGGGCTGGCAGGAATGAGGAGGCCACCGAGCTGCTGGGTAGCTGAAGATGAGCTGAGCACGCTGGGACACAGGGCTTCCAGGGGTCCCTCCCTCAAGTGCCTCCTGGGGAGCTTCAGCAGCAGTGACGGGAGGGCAGGAGCGGTGCAGGGTTGGGACAAGTTGGGTGTGACTGCTGTTCCCACTTCTCCCACCACCTGCTTTCTGAGGGGACTCTGTGACTCTTGTCATATGACTCCTGGATTGCTATAGTTACTGGGCTGTCGGGTATGGGCACCAGATGAGGACTGAGCTGCTCAGGCCTTCAGGGATCCAGAGGATTAAGGTGCTCTGGGGTGACCTCCTCCAAATGGAGGGGTCCTGGGTGGGGCACATTTTCTCAAAGAAAGAGCAAGCTTGTTGGCAGTTATAGAATGGGGATCCAGAATGTCTCCATCTCCCAGTGACAAGGGCCAAGGGCCTTTAGGGAAAGACTGACAACTCTTCCTGAGCTTCAGTTCCCTTCACTGTGAAGTGGAGTGGTCATTCCAATCTCACAGGGTTGCTCTGAGAGTAAAGTGGAACAAACCCAAGATGCCAGCCAGTGTTGGGCATGCAGTCAATGTGTGTTTTCTTTCTTCCTGCCGGGAAATGAGCCGAAGGCAGCCCTGTCTGGGAGGAATGCATTGTCTGCCCTGCGTGGGAGGCCCAGAAAGTGCAGCCTCCTGAACAGGCCTCCTAGAGGGGTCTTGCCCACCCTTCTGCTCCTCACCCAGGTCAGGGGCCTGTGTTGTTATTTTTTTTCCCTTGAAAAGAGAATGGGGCTGGTCTGGATGCCAGAGGCTGCTCCTCGGAGCCAAGGGCAGCCTGTGGATGGGCCCTCATGACTATTGAGACACGGAGGTCCCATTTTTCCCAAGAGACTCCTGAGCATGGTAGATGTGAACCTGCAGGAGCAGAGCCTTACTGAACAGAGAGGCAGGTCATGGTAATGCATCTAGAAGGGCAAGGCATTGGCGTTTGTTGAGTGCTTGTGAAGTTCACTGACTGTACCACTCCAGCTCTGCGTATAGGGGAAGAAACTGAGGCTGAGCAGCTGGAACAACTTCCCCCAGGCCCAGAGTTACTCTGTAGCAGATTTTTCCTGACCCAGAGTTACCTTGTAGCAGATTTCCCCCCAGGGGGGTCCAACTCCCAAAGCTGGATGGGATCCCTAAGTCCTCCTGTACGACTTCCGACTTCCGGAAGTCTCGGGCTCTACAAAGTTGGCAATCTCCCCGAGAGCGTGCAGCCGGGGAGGGGTGGGGAAGGGGGAGTTGCTACCCGAGGGCGGGCAGGCAGGGTGTCACTGACCTCCCTCACGAAGATTGCCCCCTGTAGGGCCAGCCCTGGCCAGAGGAAGAAAAAGGTTAGAATAACTGCCTTCGCCTGGGCGGGAGAGCTTCCTTCGCCGTCAGGACACGCGGGTGGGGCGGCTTTCAGCGACCTCCACCCGTGCGCTTCCCCAGGCCCACCTCTCGGCGGTTCCTGCACCACGTTTTTCTTTCCTGGGAGTGGGATGACACCATGCACAGGCTCCTGGGCTCCACAGCCGAGCCAGCAGCGGGCGCCAGCAGCGGTTGATGAATTTCGGTGTCACCAGGGGTTTAGCCCGGATTTGGGAACCGCGGGCTCTAATACGCGCACACGGTCCTGCCCTTTCTAAAGCGCAGCCCTTTCACCCGGCTGCTGATTTATGGAGGAATCCGATCCTGGGACGGGCTGGGCTGGAGCCGGGAGTCCGGGGCCCTGCAGCTGCCTTCGGGTTCTTCAGTGTTTCGGGGACACTTGGTGGCTCAGGGGCTCTTCTGGGCTGGCCTTGGGGTGCCCCGCCGCGTGGGGCCTTCCAAGGCCCAGAAGGAGCCAGCAATTCTCCTTGGAGCCATTGCAGGCTCCCGCTGGACGGAGTGAGGCTGGCGGGGAGAGTTGGCATTTCATTCCTGGTTGAGCACAGCCCTCGCCCCTCCCCAAGCCCTCCCGCCGACCCCCTCGGGCTGGCCGAAAGCAGCAAGTTCGGGAGGTTTGTTTATTGAGAGAACAGAAAATTAGGGGTTTCGGGGGAGAATCTAAGACCCTTTTCCCGCCTGAGAAATGTGCAAAGTCCCTCAGCTCCCAGAGGCAGCCAGGCGGCCCAAAAGCCGAGTTACCGGCGCGGACGCTAGGGCCGACCCCAGCCCCCTCCCGCCTGCGCCCCGGCCCGAGGGCGTCGAGCAACGGGGTTTTTTTTTTTCTTTTTTTTTTAGATTTGGTTTGCAGGGGGGAAATGTGGTTGTATCAATCCACAAATATTTACTCTTAACAGACTTGTATCTGTGGAGATTTCGAACAAAGACAGTTTAGGGGGATTACAAAAACCCTAAACCCCGTTTTTCTCCCGGACTTGGTGCTTTAAATGCCAATTACAGGCGAGCCATATCCAACAGCAACGGGGAAAGGCGAGCAGGGTCCGGGGAGGGAGTCGGGGGCGAGTCCGGCCATTAAATGTAACTTTTCATTATGAAAAGGATTTCGCCGGTTTTATCTTCTAATAAGATTATGTCACGAACACAAGTACCTAGGATGGTGCTGAGTGACAGGGCTCTGTCGTTTAATCAGAGGCTGTGCCGCTCAAACCGCGGGGCCCTTTGTCCCACGGAGTGAACGACGGAAACTTGCCGTCCTAATCCCCTTATTCATGTCAAGCACAGAAAAGAAGCGGAGCACCTTACAACCGTGTCCCCTCCACCCCTTCCGAGGGCGGCAGGAGGAGGGGGCTCCGGCTCGGTAGCCCCCTGGCGCTTTTCGTTTCCGAGCATGCTTGGGCCTCTGGAGCCAGCGCGTTGCCGCGGGGGCGGGGGAAGGGGTTGTTTTGCTGGTGCCTTAATTGGCAGCGTCTGGAAAATGGGGACAATGACCCCACGACTAGAGGGTGAATGGGGGGAGGGTTAGGGGGATGTTTTTGCCTCCTGTGACGGAGAGCATGGATCCTGCTCTGTCCGCTCTTTCCAGGAAAGGTGGCACTCGGGGTACACACCCACCACCACCATTAAGGCGGGATTAACCAGAAGAGAGAGGCCGAATGGAGATGCCAGGCTGGGGCCTTCGGTGGGGCAGATTTCGTTGGATCCTTGGGATTAATGTCACAGTGCTCACACTCCTGCAGGTCTTCAGGGTTGGCCATTCCTGGTTGCACGCTCAGCCCCTTTCTTCCGAGGGTGAATTCCTTTGTTCTACCCCCGAGGAAACCCGCTTCTCCGCCAGGCCCGTGGCGCCTTTCTTGCCACCTCCGCCGCCGCCGCCACCCGCGTTCCACCGTTTGCAAGGCTTTCCCGCTGTGTCCTGGCCGCAGAGACCCAGCCATGTCTGCCGACTGGCCCTTCGACGCCGCCGCGGTGCCTGAGCCCTGCTGCCTGCTCGGACACGCAGAACTCCGGCGGGCGCCAAGAGCGCCAAGGCTCGGGCTTTAGCGGCAGCGCTTGCCTCTGGGCTCAGTGAGGAGCTGCGGGCGTCGGAGAAGCGGCCGCGCTGTTCCGGGTCGCTGCACCGGCTGAAAAAACCAAAAGCAAAACCAACACCCAGCAAGTGAAGCCTGCGCGCCTCCAGGGGCTCCGTTTTGCGCCCCTCATGGACACAGGGGTGGAGTGGCTCCCGGGGTTTCACCCCAAAGGCTCCAGTCAGCGGAACCGGAGCGGGGACTTCGGAGGAATTTGTCTCTGATGTCCCCGCTCCTTGGCCTCCTATTAGAGCTCGTAGAGGCTCCGCTCTGGAGTCCCCCGTGCGCCGGTGCTCCCTGGCAGCGCTCGGGGACGCCTGAGTGCACCCAGCCTCCTCCTGCACGCCGAGCTCAGGCTCCGGGCTCAGAGAGGATCGGGCTGAGAGGAGGGTGTCACCTCATAAAAGCGACAGGCAAGGGCTGTTTTATGGGGAGGTAGAAGGAGCAGGAAGTGATGCTTCCATCTCTGGGAGCAAAGGAACGGGGAGCTCCGATGGAGGAAACCCTTTCTGGGCAGGACGAGTAGAGGGATAGGACAGGGCCGGTGACCATGGGATTCGCTGCCATTAAGTGTGGGACCGGCAGGCGGGAGCGGGAAAGGGGAACGACGGAGCCAGAAGCCCCGAGCTCACCTCCCGCCCGTCCTCTCCCGGAGCCCCCTCTGCAATCCTGGCTCAGTCGACAACCGGCCCTTCCTTCCAGGTCAGGGGTGGGGGAGAGACTTTCTCCCTCGAAACACTTGATACCAATTTTGTTTTTTTGGCAAGAAAAATAAGCCTTGTTTGGAAAGGGGTGGGTGGGGGGCATCGAGCGAGCGAGGGAAAGAGCAAGGAGGCAGCGGCGGAGCAAACTCTGCGGATTAGGTTTCAGCGCCTCCGCCCCACCCCCAGCCCCGCGGTGGTGATTTGTGTGCGGGGGTCTGTGACCCTGCGAGCATCAAACGGCCCGCGGGAACCGGCCGAGTTCAGAGGGACAGTGGACCGAAAGGCGGCCTAAGACAACGCAGATGGTTCCTATCAGCCCGGCGGGGCCCACGCCCTGGGCTCACAGAGTCCACCCGTCCGCCCGGGCTCCTCCGCAGGGAAGAGGCCTTGGTCTTGGGGGAGGCTCCTGCCTGAGCATTGATAAGGGTCTGGATGCAGCAGTCCACGCCCAGTTGGCCCCAGTGGAAAGGAGGCCTTGGAGGCTGGTGTCAGATGGTTCCTCGGCCAGGCTGTCCTGACCTCACTGGGCTCAGGAGGAGCCTGATGTGCCTGGTCTCCAGAGTGGCCTCTGAGCGGGGATCGCCAGGAAGAGAGACCCTGCAGCCTTGGCCCAGTGGCCCGGTTACCCTGTTCCTGCCATGCAGGCAGCTGAGGCTCATCCACGATATAATGCCCCTCCCCAAGAGACCCTTCTTCCCTTTTTTACTCAGAGAGGTACCCTGCCCTGTCCTCAGCTTGCCTGCCTCTGACTTCATTCATTCATTCATTCATTCATTCATTCATTCATTCTGTGCATAAGGGGGACTCCAGAGCAGAGCCTCTACAAGCTCTAATAGGAGACCAAGGAGCAGGAACATCAGAGACAAATTCCTCTGAAGTCCCCCCTCCGATTCTGCTAACTGGAACCTTTGGGGTGAAACCCCGGGAGCCCCCGACCCCTGTGTCCATGAGGGGCGCAAAAAGGGGCCCTGTTTCTTCCTGCTAGCTGGAGCCCTTCTGCTTGGCTCAAGCTAACTTTGAGGGACTCTTCTATTTTCTCCCTTCTGTCCCTAAGGGAAAGCGGAGAAGGAGGCTCGCTCATACCTTGGCTCAGAGCCTTGCTTTGGGGCTGGGAGCCCTGCTTGGTCAGGGTGGGAGGGGCTCTTCCCCCACCAGCCCTGCCTCTGAGCCTGCTCCCCATCTTTCCCCAGAGCTGGAGCAGCACAGTCAACCTCAGCAGGCCCAAGCCTCCCTGCCCTCATTTGCAGGGCCTGGTCTTCTGCGTGGCCTCTAGTGACCACAGTTGAGTACAGCAGGGCCACACTGACAGGGACCTTGGGCTGCTTTAGGATGTCCCAGCTGAAGGACTCTTCAAGATCCCAGTAGAAATGAGAAAACCATGGTCCAGGTGCAGCTAGGACTTGTCCTGTTGTAGCAGAGCAGAGGCAGAAATCCCAGTCTACACACTACCAGGCTTGGGGTCTATGTGGCAACTCCACAGTCCTTTCAAGAACCCTCTCCCAGACTCTGGCTTTAACATTGGCCTACTCTGTCTTCCCTGGGCCCAGGTCTCAGGGACAGGAAGGTTCTTCGATCCCAGCTCTTTCAGAGTGGATGACAGGTGGGCCTGGACAGTGAAATTATTTTGATAGTTTTCTGGATAGGATGGGGCCACATGACTTAGGAATTCTATCTACTAAACTGGGACCTTGAGGGACAAAAGCCAGGTGAGCACAGTGCTACATCTCGCCATCTTTCTTGTCTCTGACTCCCAGACACCCTGGGCTTAGCCCTTCCTCTCTACAGTGGGTCATGGGGAGGCCAGAGGCCTGGCTGGGGCCTCAGAGGGCCAGTGGGCTGCTGGGACCTCTTGAGACTCCATCTCCCAGGATCCCTGCCTCAGGGGAGCAGCCGGCTGGGTCATCTGCGTACGGAAGACACATCTGTCCTCCACATGTTGTAGGCTGAACAGAGGACATGTGGTTTGGGTCGTGTTATCTTAATCATATTTATTAGCCAATCCTGTGGCAAAAAAAAAATTTGATATTGTTATAATTCAGAAAAGGTCCCCAAAACTACAAGGCAACAGAACAGGAGAGGCCGCCAGCAACAGCCAGGTCTCAGCTGGGTTCAGGACGTGGCTTTGGAAGTTCTTTGGGTTGTTGTAGTGCAATGGAATCTCTATGCTGTGAAACAACACTTACTGCTTTCATTTTCCCAAGCAGAGCTGAAGCGAAATTAATTACCCCGCCTTGACTGATAGTAGTTCTGTTGGAGTATGGTTCTAATCCTTATTAACATTCTCTAAAGTCAGGCATGAAATACGACTTTTACACCACACTCTTTGGCATATGTTTTTCTTTTCCAGAATATTTTTCAGGCTATCTCTAAGCCTCACTGCTGTTCATTATTTTTGCCATAGGTCTAAAGTTGCCAGCCCCAAAGCCAGTCCTGCACACAGCACAGCCAAGTGGGGAGGGGAGTGGGAGGAAAGACACATCTCTGCTTGCGACGCAAATTGCTTCTGATTATTGAGCTTTGACTACTTTTCTCCATCGTATTTTTATTAAAAACTCCAGCATATTTGCACTTGATAGTGTCTTCAATTAGGTTAAAAAAAAAAAAAGCAGGGGTTCCCCTTTCTATAGCAGTATGTAAAGAAAATAGTTGTTATGACCACAGAATTACCATCTGAACCTGGTTCTAGTAAAGCCAGCATTGCTTTGACAAGCCCAGCAGGCTGGGTGCTTTTTTTCTAAGCGTTCCAGCTGCTAGGGAAACAGACCAGAGAGGAAGCCCACAGAAGCCTCCATTCTACAGGGTACTTGGGGCACCTCTCAGGAGCTAACACTTCCCAAGTTTGTGAGTGGCAGAAGGAAGCCCAGCTGCACAGGGCTTTCCGAGTGGTGGAGCAGATTTGGAGCATGCAGCAATAATAACCCCGGCTGATGCTTGCTTAGCACTTGTAGTCCATCAGGCACTACTCTCAGCACTTCTCATTCTTTAACGATTCTACGACATGGGTGCTATTATTATTTTCATTTTCAGGTAAGACAACCAAGGCACAGAGAAGTTAAGTAACTTGCCCAAGGTCACACAGCTAGTAAATGGAACCCCGGCCTTGTGTCATGAGAAACTTTCAGCAGCCTTTTGGGAGGGCGGAGTCTGGCCTCTGGCTGGGATTGGTGCCCTGGTGGTGGCCTGGCACTGCAACTCAATGTTGTTTGTTGAAGGAATGGCTCCTAATGAATGGCCAGTGTTCATTTCATGCTGCTTGTTGTAAGGTTTTGGTGGGGATTTGCTCACCAAATCTTCTCACTGCTTTGGTGGCAGGTTTTATTAATATTATTTCCCAGTTTGCCAACATTGAAGCTTGACTTGAGAGATGCAGTGATTTCCCCAAGGTGGCAAACTGATCATCGCCAGCTTCAGATGGCACCCCAGATCTTGATGAGAATTCCTAAAAGCACTATCGTTTGCCTGGGTTTCCAGGTGACAGAACTGGGGCTCAGAGGGGGAAAGCCACACACCCAGGGTCACACAGCCAGTGGGGGGCTGGGCAGCATGGAGTCAGCATCTGCAGGTACCACAACCTGCCCTTGGGATCGCTTCTCAGCTCCAGGGAACCCAGGCTTGGGGGAGCGCCTGCATTGAGCCTTCTCAGTGGGCCCGAGTTGGCCTGAACAACCCTCCTGACAGTAGCACATTTCAGCACTGGGGGGAGGGTTGTTATCTGTGACCTGTCTTGTGCCAAATAGGCATGGCATCATCCCTTCTGAGCCCCACTTTACAGAGGAGGAAACTAAGGCACAGAGAACGTAAGTGTCTTGCCCTAGGTCACACAGCTAGTGAGCAGCTGATAGGAACCACACTCAGGTGGCCTGTCTTTGGGGTGGTGCCTCTCAGAGAGAGACTCTGAATCATCATCTTCGTCATCAGTGGTGTCAGCTTCATGCATGACCACCCCTGAGTGCCTTCTGAGTACTTTGCAAATACATAGTGAAAGCTGCGAGATTCAGAGAGGGAAGGTGATTTTCCAAGGATCACACCACAGGGTGGGACCGGCCGGGGTCTGCCCTTTTGCCTAGGATAGTGGAAGTCTATCCTATGGATGGGAGCATGGCCAGCCCTCACAGGGCCACCTTTACCCCTGCAATGCCTTCTTGGCTCCGGGCTGCCGGTGCAGCAATTCGGGGCAGGCATTGTCTGGCCTTTGAAGGGACGGCTGCCTGACTGTGTCACTTTGAACTGCAAAGGGGCCTGTGGTGAGGGCTCGGCCCCCTCCCACGTGCCCCCGACTGCCCACCCCTCCAGCTCTAGTTCCAGTCGGCAGGCCTGGAGCCAAAGGGGCGGGCAGGGCAGTAGCCCCCTGTGGGATGTCAGCCTGATAAGTGAGTAGCAACAGACCCCTGGAGGAGGATGGAGCTGGCTGCCCACTGGTTGGGCTGTCCCACATGGCAAGAGTTCAGGCCAGTCCCCAAGGTGCCATCCTCCCAGACATACCCTTACGGCTGCAGAGAAACATCTGCCTGAACGTCAAAAGATTTAAATTAAAATAACAGTAATGGTAGTAATAATAATAATTTGTAAAAGGAAACAGCTTGCCTTGGGGCACAGGGAGTATCAGGGACCCAACCCTGTGCTCCATCCGCCTGGGGAGTGCTCGTGGCAGGAGGTCAGGAAGAAGAGGTATTAGGTAAGAGACCTAATGCCTATTACATGTGGGCTACTGATTATTAGGAGACCAGCTGGGGGCCTTTGAGTTGCTCAGCTTCCTAGCCAGGTGCTGGTCAGCTGGGCCAGGATGGTGCAGGCCCACCCTGCCCTCAGAGGGCTCACAGGCTGAGTGGGTGGGGTGGTATAAGGGTAAGGGCTTGGGCAGCATTGAGCAGAAATCAGGCCAGCACAATCCCTGTGCCTGCAGATATTGGCCTCTTCTTGGATTTTGTGACCCCAGAACTGATTCCTTGGGAGGCCGAGAACTTAACCAGATTTTTCACCAGCGCTTTGGAACTTCGGGTTTTACCACTTGCCAGCTGTGTGACCTTAGGTTAGAGGCTTTCACTTCTCTGTGCCTCAGTTTCTTCAAAGTTTCCTGAGGACCAGACACCTGCCTTCCGGTAAGGATGAGATTTACAGAGGGAGCAGATGCCAGTCCTCATTAGGGGAGTGGTTCCTGCCAGTTTTGTTACCGATGCTCCCATAGTCCTTTGTGCGGGGCTTCAGAGGGGTCCAGCTTTGGTCATATGTATCAGTTCTCAGCTAGAACAGGGAACAGTAGGTGCTCAGTTCGTACTGAAAGACAGTATAAGGGTAGGGAGCGGGGCTAGACTCTGGGCTTGGTCTCTTTCTAGCTGTGTGACCTTTGACAAATCCGTTAGCTTCTCAGAGCCTCCATTCCCTCACAAGCAAAATACATGTAAAGAACCTACCTTCCAGGTTGCCGGGAGAGTGAGGTGAGATGCTGTGTTCAAAGAGCCATACCAGTCAGTGGGAGCTGTTTTTCTTAGGGGGTAGGGTTGTGGGCAGGGGTCTCATTACTCATTAGTCACACAAGAAGGCAGCAAGAGTGTGTGCCAGCTTACCCCAGGCAGGTGCCCGTGAGTTGGAAGTCTGGAGCTTGGGAGGATTTGGGGAGGGCATTCCAGGAGGGGGCCCTGGTGGCAGGAATATTAGGGGTTAAATGGGTGGGCTGGGACAGTGAGTCTGGTGGAGGGGCTGCCAAGGGGCTGCTGGGACTGAAGGCTGCAGAGCAGGGCAGGAACCAGTAGCTGTGCTCTGGCATTTGGATTTTATCCTGTGGGCAGGAGGGAGCCATTGAAGGTTATTGGACAGGGGAGTGACAGGAACTGGAGAGGCACTTTATGGAGATGATGCGGGCAGCATGTGCCTGGGATGAGACTGGCAGGAAGAGGCTATTGGCCACCTTGGAGGTGAGGGTAGTGGCAGGGACTGGAGAAGGAACAGGGCACAGGGAGGGTCACAGAGGCCTGGGGCTTGGCGTTGGGGTGGCTGGAACCCCCAGGTACTCAGCTGCCTGGCTAAGGCCTTGGGGTCCTGAGCACTCTGGCTGGTCCCAGCAGGGGTGACCCACTTAGCTGGTCCCTGGAATGGCCGGCTTGACCTGCGCAGCCCCATCAGGCCCCACACCCAGGAGGGTCCTTAGCTTGGTTTCACACTCTGCTGTCGCACTCTTGAAATTCTTAATTTTTGAACAAGTGGCCCTGCCTCTCTGCCTTTTCATTTTATGCTGGGCCCTGCCTGCGAGCCCCCAGCTCACCTGCCATTCCCACATGTTTCAGACACTTGCCCACATAGAGGTCTTGCTCAGGCTGTGGCGGTTGCCCAGGAGACGTCCCCTGGCCTCCATCATCCTTTCTTCTTCTGGAAAACTCCCCCTGTTCCCAAGGCCTGGCACGAGACTCACCGGTTTCAGAGTCTCTCTGGCTCTGAGCCCCACCCCTGTCCTCCAGGCTTGGATCTGTCCTGCAGCACTAGTGAAACATGCAGAATCCTAGGTCTGTAAAAGGACTCGAACTCTCAAGGTGGAGCCCATGAATCTGCATTCCCAGATGGCCCCTGGGGGAAGCCTTGCATGCTGAGGTCTGAGAACCCCTGACTAGGGCACCTCCAAGCCTGGCACAGGGCCTGGTACTTGGTAGGTGCATCTGTGTGTTGTGTCATTGTGAATGAATGAATGAATGAATGAGCTGTGGTTACCTGTCCATCTTGGTGGATGAAGCTCCCTGGGCCTGGCGCATTGCCTGGCATGGGTGGGTGGGGTTGCAGCAAGTGTGGTTCCACAGGACAGCTGGGAGGACATCCTGGGGACTGATGTCCTGAAACCTCGGGACATGGGGGCCAGGCTGGGGGATGAAAGGACAAAGTTAGTAACCTCTGGGAGACAGGAAGTGGGGAAAGACCATGGAGTCTCCCAGCACATCCTCCCTCTAGCTCTCCCCTCCTCCAAAAGGACCGCCCACAGCATTTTGGGCAGTCCTTTTGGAGGAGGGGAGAGCTAGAGGGAGGTTATAGAGCATGCACATAATTGTACAGCCTGATGGAAGTAAAGGGTTTGATTGTTATTTCTCAAGCCTTTACACTGTGCAGTCACTGATTTAAGGATCATATTGTTTCATTCAACCCTAAGCCTCATAGTCTGTGAGGCAGAGTCTGTTATTATCCCCGTTTCAGCAATGTAGAAACTGAGGCACAGAAAGGGGCCGTCGGCAGTCCAAGTTCACACACCTTAGTGGGACCGCTCTGCCAGCTGGCCTCCGAGATGCCTCGTTGCCCCTGTGACTCCCGCTTGTGATGCCTCAGGGATGCACCTGGCGCAGTAGGCGCTCAGTGAATGTTTGGGGAAGGCAGGAGGGAGGGAAGAAGGAAGCCCAGCCCACTCATCCAAGCGGAAGGACTCCTGCTTCAGGCAGGACTGGAATGATGCCAGGACCCCAAATGAGCAAAACAGTCCCATCCTGGCCTGCCTGGGATGAGGAGCAGGCAGGGACACCTAAAGGAGAAGCACTGACTTTGGCAGGATGGGGCACGAGAGGGCACCTGGAAGGCACTGTGATGAAACTCTGAGGCTGGACAGCCTCCTTGCCCAGCAGTGACGGGAGCACCATTGAGAGGCCTCAGTGGTGACCAGTGGGTCTGGTCTCTGAACACAGCATCAGTTTCATACAGGCATTCCAGAAGGTGTGTGGAGCTTCCTCCCTCCACACCCTGTGTGGGTATTGGGAGGCATGGGGAAGAAGACGCTCCAGGCCCTGCCCTCAACCGTCACCACGGTGCTGAACAGGGCGAGTCTAGCCAAGGGACAGCAGATGCCAGGAGCAGACCCGGTGCACAGCAGGTGCTCAGGGACTGTCCCCATGGAGATTTCAGTTGGCCACCTCCTGCATTAGCCCCTGGTGCCAGGTCCTGGGCCCTCCCTAATGCCACAGCCATGAGCCACTATCTTGAGTCCTTTGACCTCTCTGAGCCTCAAGGTACTCATCTATAAAATGGGTAAAGCTATTCCTACTCTCCAGGTTGTTGTAGGGTTTAATTTTGTAGCGATTAATCCAGGGGAGGGTCCTGCTGCAGGGGCACCTGGAAGAAGGGATGCTTCCTGGGGAGGTGGGAGAGCTTTTGCCAGGCGGGTGACATTTGGACAGTCAGGAAAGGTGAGGAAGAGGGCTTTGCCGGTGTGGGGTGTGGGCCAAAGCCCAGAGACATGGAAGCCCCTGGCCTATTAGAAGCACAGGGCTCCCCCCTCCCCACTTCCTCTGTGCCCATGGCTGTCCTTTCACCATCAAGTTGGCACCAGTGTGGTTCTGCAGATTTGCTTCTAAGTCCTAGCACCTACTGCATGCCAGCCAGGCACAAGCACCTTATGAAGCCTCCTGATGTGCCTGGGAGACAGATGTTACTATCATTCCCATTTCGCAGATGAGGGGACTGACGCCAGAAGAACCCAGAGGCCACTTGGCCAGGACCACACAGCTGGGGAGCTTCAGCACCAGGTCTGACTCCAGTTCCTGCCCACCCTTCCCCCAGCCCTCCCACTCCTCTTCTGGTCGGCTGCTTGTCACCCACTTGCTCATTGCCTGCACAGGGAGCAGACAAGACGTCCTGGGGCTCACGCAAAGGCAAGGAAGGTAGACCACTGGGACTCGGGAGACTGAGAACAGCTTCATAGAGGAGGCAGGCACGGGAAGCTTCTGCAAAACCAATTGCAGTGGGAGGAGATGCTATGGCAAGAGCGCTCCAGGCTGAGGGCACTGCCCGGGCAAAAGTGTGGAGGCTGACAAACCCAGCCACGCTGATGATTGATGTCACAATCATCACACACAAGACCTTTGAGATTCAGGGGAAATAACTGTGTGTTTCGGAGGAGGCTGGTGGTCTCAACCTTGGTTCCATTGCTTTCTGCCACTTACCCTGTTTTTTTCACCTATAAAATTGTTATTCTAAAAACCCAAATCGGAGGTTCCATCAAACGAGGAAATGATAGCTGCTAAATTATTATTATCCAAGTCTCACAAAATTGCAGCTCAAGAAACAGGCTCTGAGAGGTTAAGTAAGTGCCCCGAGGCCACCCAGCTGTGGAGTGAGTTGTTTGGATTTGGGCCTGACAGTAAATAGGACCAGGGGCTGCACACGTTAGGTGCCATGGGCTGGGGCCTCTCAGAGGAAAGGAGGGGAGGGCCTGAGGCTTAACTGAATGCTTGCAGGCTGAGCTAGAGCCTGCCCTATGGGCTGCCAGCCCTTCAGAGGTGTGCAGGGAAAGGCATTCCACTCCCATGGCCCGGGACGAGTGATAGGAGTGACAGCCACTTCCTTCTAGTAGACAGCCCGATGAGTTTCCTGGGTGCCCTTCATGCTGGAGCCCTCCCCTAGGACTCCACTAGCAGCTTCCTCCCTCCCTCCTTTCTGATATTTGCAGAGAGGCTGCTGTGTGCCTTGTCCTGGGTACTAAGGACACAAGGCAGACACAGCCCTGCCCAGTGGCAGTAGCTTGTAAAGGCTATGATGGAGGGAACACAAGGCATTGTGGTCCCAGGGGATAGGGCTCCTCACCCAGACTTGCGGGATGGAAGAAGGCTTCCTGGAGGAAGAGCTGCTGAAGCTGAGAGCAGAGGAATTAACCAGGGAAAGAGGGCAGGAGAGCAGGTTTCAGGCAAAGATGAGCATGCACAAGGGCCTGGAGAAGTCAGGTCACAAAGATCTTGAAGTCTGTGCTGGAGAGTCTGGCCTTTATTCCAGGGGCCGCTGGAAGCCGTGAAAGGGTTCTAAGCAGGGGAGTGTCATGTCAGATTTCAGGTTAGAACATTCACTCTGGGGTGCTGTGTAGATTGCAAATGGAGGCTGGGGGCCAGAGGAGAGAGTGAATGGAGGCTGTGGATGTGGAGAGAGGGGCGCTGCGAGGTAGCGTTCAAGTGTGTGTCCCCTGGTGCACCTGACTGCAAGTACACGTGTGCATAGGTGTGTCTAGGGGGGTGTCAGGACTTGAACTGAATGAGAGCCTGCCCTTGTCCTCTAGGTCAGAGCTGTCACCCAGCATTCGACACGGGGAATGGTCCATGGTAGAGACTCAGTGAATATGTGCAGTTCAGATCTCAGGGGGTACCAGACATCCATGACTGTGTGTGCATGCAGGCAGGCACACGTATGTACCAGTATGTCAGAGAGAAGGGTATGTGTCCACGCGTCCCTAGAGATGTGTGTGTACATGACAAGCAGTGAGATGGCACCTCTCTGGCCATACTCCCTGGGAGGGACCCAGGCGCCTTTGGCAAGAGGGTAGGCAGCTGTTGGCCTGGTCTGGACTGGCCCAGCCTGGCATAGACACCTTGCACCCGGCCAGAAGCCACCAGCATAAGCTCTGCTTAGCTTTTGTGCCAGTGTTCTCAGTCAGGGAGTTATCGCTGCTGCAGATTGTTCCAAACAATTGCTGGTTGCATACCTGCCCTACTCACTGCAGCTGAGCTGATCACAGGCGGTGGCGGGTGGTGGCACTGTGCTCTGGAACCAGCAGCATCTGGAGAGGCAGGCTCAACGCCTCCTTGGGGACTGTGGCTTATTCTTCTGAATTCAGATGCCAGAGCATACGGCAGGGGCGGTGCCTGTGTCAGTGTGTGTGTGTGTGTGGGGGGGTGTCCCTGTGTGTGCTGTGGGTGTGTCCCTGAGCTTGCACGTCACCCTCTATGCCTATGGCTGAGGGTGCCCGCCTGTCACCTTGTCTGTGAGCACAGCTCAGGGTGCCCTGTATCTGTGTGCCCTGGTGTAGTCAGGCACCTGTGTGTGCATTTGCGTGTGTGTGGTTGTGGGTGATTCTGTGGTGTGTGGCATACAGGCTCATCCTGAGGATGCTGTGTGGGTCTGGGTGTGCATGTGGTGTTGGCCATTGTGGGCTGATGTGTCAGGGCGAGAGGAGGGTGTGCCCCTGTGTCACTGTGGGTCCTCCAGGTGTGATGTATGGATGCAGGCTGGGTGTGACAGGCAGAGCAGCAGATGGCCCCTCCTGGCCTATGACGTCCCTGGCCAAGGCTCCCAGAGCCAGCCCAGGTTTCGGCAGGAATTTCCTTTCACCTCTATCATGTGCAGGGGAGGGTGGGGTGATGATGGGTGACTGGCTCCAGGGACTGTGGTGCCTGCCCTCCCTCCCTCTCCAAGCTGGGAACTGCAGCAGCTCCTCCCTTCCCCTCCTCTGTCTTCTCAGGGACTGGGCCCTGCTGTAGCCTAAGGGCCAAAGGGATGGATACCCAGGGCCCCCTCTCACCCCGGGACCTAAACCCTGAGAGGAGGCACAAACCCCACTCCTCCCCCTCTGCAACCCTACCCTGGGACCTGCTTTGGCCCTTGGCAGGGAGCCTTGTCAAGGCTGGGCTCTCAGAGTCTTGAAGCAACCAGGCTGCCTGGGGAAGCATGGGGAGAGGGGACACAGTTCCAGGGCATGGGGTAGGTTCCCAAAGCCCGGGGAGCTCCCGGTCCAGGTGGGCCCCTCTCTGCTGGTGCCCCTGGCAGGTGGGTGTCGACCGATATGCCCCAGTGGGCGTTCCCCGATGCTGTGCCCTCCCGGGTGCGCCTGCCCATCTCTCCCAACAGGTGTGCCCTGACAGGTGTGCCGGATGGAGTTTCCCTGGGAGGAGCAAGGTGAACGGCAGGGTCTCCAGGGCTCCCTAGGACTCCCCGTAGCCTCTGCACCACTCTGCAGCCCAGGAGGCTAGCGCCCTCCCTGCCGCCACCGGCTGCCCTGCCTGCGGCCCTGCCACCCTGGGGAGTTAACCCCGACCCCACCTGGCCCCTCACGTCCCAGCTCGGGGTCTCACAAAGGGAGAGGAGGGAAGAGCAAAATCGCAGAGATTTGTCTTGTCTGGGGCTGACAGCGGAGCGAATGATTGCCAGGCCCGCTTGGCAGTTTTTAATCATTTTATCTCTGTTCTCGGCTCTCCGGGGAGACAGCCAGTGCTTAGCAGTCTGCTCAGAAAGACCTCGGGGCGCGTGGCGCAGCGGCAGCTCGGAGCTCCCATTATTAGCTGTGCTCTTCGGAGCGCGCTCCGATCTCTCCCCGGGGAGCCGGTGAAAAATTAACACGGGCCGGCGGCGCGGGCGCCCGATGTAACTGTAATTACTCCATTGATATTCCTCACACAATAGCGCTGTCATCAGTCATTTACATAAACTTTCTCTCCCCAGGACGGGCGGAGGTGCCTAATCCTATTGGGCGCTTCCACTGCATGCATTATACATGGCAGCTCCTAGGTGCGGACAGAGGGAGGGGCAGATCTCGGGGCTCTAGGTGAGGAGGGAGGGAAGGAGGGAGTGAATAATTGGGAAGGAGATTTGGAGAGGAGGAGAGAGAAGGGGGAGGAGAGAAGGAAAGGGGAGGAGAAAGAGTTGGGAAGGAGAATTGGAGAGGAGAGGAGCGGAGGGGAGGGGAAGGAAGGGTATAATTGGACGGGAGAAAAGGAGAGGAAAGAGAGGACAGGAGGCAGAGACGGTGAGGCGGGGGCCGAGCCAGAAGCCATCCCTAGAGGGTGGGGCCCTCAAATGGGCTGGGGTCCTGCTTTACCGGGTGGGGGTTCCTCTGCATCCAAGGCCAGTTCCCGAGAGCTGGGTGATGGGGCTCCCGGCCAGCCTGCCTTTCCATCATCTGTCTGGCCTGGAGTAGGTGAATCTGATTCTCCAGGGGCCTTGAACAAAGCCTGGCCCATGCCCCACCCCTCTACCCGCCTGGAGGGTCTCGCCCTAAGCCCCACTGGGCTGGGGCTGGAGGCTCTTCAGCTGCTAAGGAGTTAAAACCTCCCTGGAAATTACCCTGTAATGACCTAATTAAAGAGTTCGGGCTACCTACTCTGGGGTGAAAGCTAATAACACGTGCCCAATAATAATAATCCCGGTGGAGCCCCCCTGTTATTGCTGCAGCCAGGCCCCTTCCCACCACCCCCGGCTGACACCCTCCCCTGGCTCTGCCAGTGCAAGCTGTTAGTGACTGGGGAGGGACAGAGGAGGGCTCAGGATGGGACCAAGGGGAGAGGCCCGGGATAGTCAAATTTCCGTTGCTGAATATTTAATGAAGCCCGCACGGTTTATTTGGTTGGCCTGTCGATTTTTATTCTTCTGTCAATAGCTTCTCATATGTGGGGCTGCGATGATCTTTAGCAGGGCCTCTCCAGGGACGGCCGCCACTAAATGCAATTATGGATTTTATACCTCAATGTGTTTGATATTTCCACTGATCTAATTTGCAGCCTGGTAGTTTATTGTTTGGCATTTTAATGGCGCTCAAATGCTATGGGAAATTTGATTTCTTTTTATAATTCCTCCTTAACGCAGTTAATGTGGGTGGTGGGATGGCCCAGATTTTAGAGCCCAATGTATAGAAAGAAGAAAGGAGGAGGAAAAAACTAGAGCACCCCATTGTATGTATTTAAAGATGTGTCCATTGAAAAGGGAGCCCTTTGGGCCCCCAGATGTCTGCTGCCTCCTGAGTGGAGACCTCTTAGGGCTGGCCTAGGGAGCTGGGGCTGAGGTGTGGGGGTGCCGATGGAGGTACCAAGGTTCAGGCAGACGGGCCAGCAGGCATCCCTGTGCCTCAGGTATCCTGAGCTCTGTGCCCTGTAGGCCTTGTCATGGGACCCCTCCAGGTAGCTTCAGGTGACTTACCCAGTCTTGGGTAGCTGCAGAGCCAAGAAGGCCAGTCCTTCCACTGGCACCAGTTTTTGCATCCTGCGTCTAAGGGCAGAGGCCGTACCAGTCCAGGGCTTTTGAGATGGGGTTGATTCTGTGACATGCCTGTCATCTGTGTGACAAGTCCTTGTGAGGTCTGTCTTACCACGTTTACCAGATGTATCCTCTCCCAAGTTCCCAGGCCAGGGATGTCTTCACCTCTGCACCCGCCTGCACCTCTCCTTCTTGTCCTGGCCTCCCTGGGAAGGGCAGGTATGGAATCATGGCTAGGATAGGCATGGGCTGGTCACTATGTTAAAGCTGGGTTCCTGGAGGCTGTGCTGGTCCTTTCTTCCAGCTGAAAGGAGGGCAGAGAGGATTGTGACGTCCCAGAGCAAGCTAGAGGCTCCCACCTCTTTGGGCAGTTCCCCGAAGCTGAGCTTACTGCTTTCCTGACAGTGAGTCTGCTGGCTGGGTGGCCAGCCAGGGGTGGCTTTCAGCCTCAGATAGCAGGGTGGGGTCATAGGGGACACTCAGAGCCCTATAGCAGGACAGCTCAGACCAGACTACTAGCAATTGTTCTGGGCTTTCTAAAACAGCCTCTGGGGAAAAGGAGTTGAGAGAGACTCTGGAAGTTCTTCCATGTGACCTGCCTGGAAGTGAGCAGGGGAAATGGTCCAAGGCAGGTACACTGAGTTTCTCCACAGGACACAGAGCTGGGCAGGCAGGCAGTCTGGCACAGGGGCATGTGGAGAGAGCTGTGAGAAATAGCCTTGGGCCTTCTGGGAGGTCTGCACAGGCTCCTCTGGCCTGCAAGCCCCGAGTTCTGGTCTGGAAGCTCCCCTTTCCTGGAGCACAGAGGAGCCTGGACTCCAGGCCTCTGAGGCTATAGTCAATTCAAGCTGCTGTTGACTGAACACTTACTGTGTGCTGAGCAGTGTGTTTGCTAAGTCCCTTGGAAGCATCATCTCTCTGCATCCTCTGGAAGCATAGGTCCCATCAATATCCTTGTTTTATGGAGGCACAGACTGAGGCTCTGAGAGTTTTAAGTTACCTCCCTGAGGTCATAGCTAATAGCAGCAACAGGACATGAGCCCATGTGTGCGTATCTTCATGGGCCCTGCACTTAGCCATGGTGCCCGATAGTATGGTCTTCTTGAGCCTGAGCTGGGCTAGGCTGTGTGTGCCCGCTCAGGGAGAGACCACCCCCTACCCAGCTGGGGTCCTCCTCCCACTCCTGTTCAGCAGCTCAAGTTTCTGTCCTCGAGCCAGTCCCACCCCCAAAACCCACCAGGCTGCTTGCTGAGCTGCACTGGGGAGGCTCTGTCTTCAAGGAAATCATGTGTGCAGGGGGCCATCTTCTCCCTCCTCCTGGGGGATTCTTGCCCCATCTTTCCCAGGTTTCTGCTGGGTCCAATCCACCTTCCACACAGCTGCTGTCCATAGCACCAGCCCCACCCCAGCCTCTTGCCACTCACACATGAGCAGTTGTGGTCACAGCTGATGTGCCCCTACCCCAGTCAGGCCCTGGGCCGAGCACTTCACCCCCATTCTCTCAGAACTCTGTGAGATAGGGACCCATTTTACAGATGACACAACAGCCTCAGAGCAGACACGTTCCTGCTGGGGTCCTAGCTAAGACTCACAGCTTCCCCCAGCAACCCCTGCCCCCTACCTGGAACAATTCTTCTACCCCACAGCTCTGTTGTGTGTCTCGTGGCACCTAATGCCAAGGCAATTTGTGCTCATATGTGTGTCCCTGGCCAGCCCAGGAGGCTGGAGCAGGGTCTCTCCTGCTCACAGTCAGCTTGCTGCTGCTGCAACAGGGCCTGGCACACCCGGGCCTGGGAAAGATTCCTGAGCACGCAGCTAGCTGAGTGGACCCGTGAGTGCATGTGTGTGTGAGTGAGCGAGGTCCCCAGAGCCTGTGTCCCAGACCTGTCCTCACAGCCATTCCAAGATCTCCTGGCCCCTTCTGGAAAGATGGCAGCCCCGATGCCAGATCCTGGGGCATCTTCCTTCCACCTGCCCTCAGTGCAACACCAGGGCTTCAGCCCCACCCGCACTCTCACTTTCTCTGTCTACGCTGTTCCCTCCACCAAGAACACTTTTGCCCTTCTCTTCACCAGGCAAACTCTTCTCCTCCCGGATCATCCCCCGAGCAGCCACCCCAGTTACCTGGCCCTGCCTCCTCTGGGCACCCTCAGCTGCCCCAGCCCTTGTCACGTGGTTTTGCCACCATCTCCCTCACTGCGAGGGTGCTACTGCTATAGTGTAGACGCTGGGGAGGGTCTGCGGTCTGCTGAGTGAATGGAGTGATGCAAGGGGAAGAAACACTTCTGTTGATCATCTCAGATCATTCTCCTTGTCTTGGAGGCATGAGACAGCCTGGCCTTCTGCTCATTCAGAAATTCCCACCCTAGGGTGGAAGGGAAAATGGACAGGGACCCCATCCAGGGATGATGGATTGGCAGCTCGGGAATCAGCCTCACCCTGTGTCTAGGTGTTAAGTGGAGTGCGCCCTCTTCCCACCCCCAATCAGTGAAATCAGACCTGAGTAATCTGATGTTCCACTTAGGAAAGAAAACAGGATTCCCCAGCCTGGGAGGAGCTGAGGCTGCAGTGGGCAGGGGGACAGCCTGCTGGTGTCAGTGTCAGCCATCAGGGGCCTGATAAGATCTTCACAGCTTGTTATCCCAGGCAGGCTGACTTGTGTGCACAGCTGGGGGCTAGGGGTGGAGGCTAGAGGGGAGTTCTCCAGGTAGCTAGATCAGCTCTCAGTAGCCTGCCTGTGGTGGGGTGGGGAGCTGGGTACTTCCCAGACAGCTGCAGGAGGAACTGGGGGTCTCGGGGCCTCTGTCTGCCCCTGGGAGCACCACCTCTCTGACTTCAAGCCTCAAGTGCACCTTTGACAGAGCCAGCAGATGGCATGGTGCAGTGGGTCATGTAGACTCAGCAGTGTGACCCTCGCTCAGTCACTTACCGCTGTGTGTCCTTGGGCAAGTCACAAAACCTCTCTGAACCTCCGCTGCCTCCTCTGTAACTGGGGAGCACGACCTCTACTCCCCTGGATTGTTGACAAGATTTAGTGATATCCTGTTTGTCCCTGACACAACTGAGTAGCTCAGCGAATTAGGTATACCTGTCAATCATTCATTATCCCAAGTGGGACGCTTTCAGAGTGAAAGGGGATGTCATTGGTAATGATGCTGGGACCGCAGGTGTAAGCCAGGACTGGCCTGAGCATCCTGGATCTCCGGATGTGTTCATGGACTCCCTTATCTGTCCCCAGTACTTGTTGGTGGGTGTAGGGCTCCGGGGTTCTTATAAAGGAATGAACTTGAATCAATACCGTATAACCTTTATGGAGCACTTCTTGCCTGCCAGGCTCTGTGTTTCTCATTGAATTGCCACAGTAGCCCTACCAGGTAGATGCCACTTTTATGCCCACTTTGCACATGAGGAAACTGAGGCTCAGGGGGTCAAGTGACTTGCCAAGGTCTCACAGCCAGAAAAGGGCACAACCGGAAGCAGGTCTGGCCAGCTCCACCACTGGCCTGCACTGCCCAGCAGCAGAGAGGAGAGGAGGCCCCGCTGATAAAGGCCATCTGGAGGCCAGGTGGGAGTCATCTCACCCTGCCAGGTAACGGGCTGGTGGGCTCGCGCTGGTCTCTCCAGGTCCTCGGTGTCCTGCGCCCCCACTTGCATCTGCAGAAGTCATTTCCCAGGCTGGAGAGTCTCCGCCATCAGCTCAGTAGCTGTCAGGATTAAAGAATGAGATGAGGAGAGAAATCCATAAAGTGTGAGTTTGGAAAAACCTGTTTGTTGGGTGAGCTATTGATCGACTGGCCCCTCCCAAGTCAGCATTTATGCTTAATGGCCAACAGAGTATGGTGGGGTCAGGCACAGAATAGGGAAGGGGGAAGTTCACTCTCTCCCACACTATTCTTCTCCCCCATAACCAGCTCCCTCCTCCAGGACAGGGGTAGGGAGTACCTGCCCTTCCCCCAGCCTTAGGACAGTTATCTTTGGGGATCGATTGCTCCCTAGTCTGAGGTGTCTCGTTTCATTCTGCAAAGCCCCATGGCCCCCTGCATTGTGGGATTTTAGAGTGAAATGCTCAGAGCTGTCCTTCCATGAAACAGGGCC
Source organism: Cacajao melanocephalus (assembly GCA_963573385.1). NCBI lineage: Eukaryota > Metazoa > Chordata > Mammalia > Primates > Pitheciidae > Cacajao > Cacajao melanocephalus. The sequence continues at coordinate 104,718 of CAUYLG010012203.1, read as the reverse complement.
CGGGGAAGAGAATTGCTTTGCCTCCCAGCTTAACTGAGAACTTTACCCTGCCACTTCCTGTCCCTGTCACTGCCCCTCCAGAGCCTCAGCTTCCTTGTCTGTAAAATGGGACCACCACCCTCGAGGGGTGTGTAGTTGGGGGTTGAAGCTGAGGGATGTTCCTGGCTGCAGCTTCCTTGGGCGGGAGCTGGTGGAGACAGGCATGTTTCACCTGGGATTCTCTCAAGCAAGACAGGCCCTTTCAGCAATTACGCGGAGTTCCTCAGAATGCCTGCCAAGCGCTGACAGGGATGGAGGGCCTGGGGGCTTCTCCTGCCCTCCCAGCCCACCTGCTGTCAGTCTGCCCTGATAGAGCCCCCACCCTGTGAAGGCACTCGGCTCCGCTGTCCCACCTGGCCCAGCGGCATAGGTGTCCTGCTGCACTGCGTTGTTTCAGCTCACTTGTGAATGGTATTCACCTGGCTGGGTTGCTCCCCATCCCTTCCCTCGCCCCACTGGAGGTCCCTGTGGAAGAGCATCACTCAGACCAGGGAACCCACCTCCCAGAGACCACCTCTCCCACAACAGATGGGCACCTTTCTCCAGAACTCTACACTTGGCCCCTAGCAGACCCCCTCACTGGCACCTCCCCTGGGCCCAGTTAGCCTTGTGGAAGGACATAGGGAGAACTCAGACCCTGTCCTTGGGGAGCACCCAGTCTTGTGAGGGAAACATACATGGATGCCAAATCCCTGCTGTGCTTGAGGGCTGCCCCAGGCCAGGCAGAGAGCTGCGCCATCTCTAACCCAGCCCTTCCTGCAAGGGACATCGTTCCCAAGCTGGGCACAGACTGAATTTCAACCCACTCACCCCTCTGAGGAGCATCTTGTTCCGTGAACAACCCGCACAACCATGTACGGCAGCCTGCTGAGGGGACACGATCCATGGAGGAGAAGTCAATGGCGTTGATCCCTTAAGTCAAAGACAGTGCTGGCAAGGCTGAGGGTGGAAGACCTGCCCTCCAGGAGCCTTGAGCATACAAGATGGGAGGGCAGGGGATGATGTCTTTGGGACACCATTCCAGGAGGAGCTAGCGAGGAAATGGGCTTCATCCTCAGAATTCTTGAATTCCATGTTTAAGAGTTGGAGTTGACTCTGGAGTCCAAAGGGAGCCCCGGGGGATTTCCAGCAAGAGAACTCTGGAACCCCAATGGCCCTATGGAGGATGGGGTTGCTGAAGGAGGGAGGTCAGGGTAATAGCCCCACCATGCCCCTGAGATAGAAGTCCAGTGCGGGTAGGGCCTGCTCTGGCTCCCAGAGCATGTTTGGTACCGTATCTGCTGCTCAAGAAATACTTCCTGAGCCCATTATTAACCCAGGGGAAAGGGTTAGAATCCTGGCTCACTTCTCATTTGAGGCCTGAGATCCCTGCCTTCTTGGCAGTGTGATCTGGGGCAGAATGCTGGGCTAGACTCTGTTCCTCCTCTCAGAAAACTTCTTTTTGCTCTATGGTGCTATGAAGTGACGTGCCAGGGTAGAATGGATGACAAGAGAGAAGTCTGTGTGTCTAAAAAAAGCAGGAAGGAGTGATGACCCCTCCCAGTCTCATTTATCCATCCACCTCCCTACTCATCCAACCACCCACCTATCCATCCATCTACCTACCTATTCACCCATCTATCACTCATCCGCCTACCTGTCCATCAATCTACCCATCCATCCATGCATCCATCCATCCATCCCCCCATCTGTCTTTCCATCCATGCAGTAGTCACCGAGGATCCACTTCATACAGACGCCATGTTAGGCAAATAAATACCCAACAGTGAAACCTATAGACATCACCTGCCCTCGAGGGCTCACAGTCCAGGGGAGAGATTGGCCAGGTGGCCAGGTGCAGCCTGCTCCTCTCCTGTGGGGCCAGAGCCAGGTTGCACACCTGTAAGATGAGCCCCTCAGCCCCTGGGTTCTACTTCTGGTGGATGAGCAGAGTCTGCCAGAGACCATGTTCCCAGAACCAGACTTGGTCCAGTCAGCAAATCTTTCTCAAGCTCCTCTCCAGTGCAGACCCTGCCCTTTCACTGGGACACAGCAGCCAAGATTCCTGTTCATGCTCACCTTCTGGAGTGTGTTGGCTCTGGAATCCCTAAGGTACATTGAACAACTGGCTCCTAACACCGATGTCACGGTCTAACAAGGAGGCAGGGAGTGGAACACACAGACAATGTGATAGATGCTCTATCGTTAAGGTTCAGGGGATCACTAAAAGGAAAGACTAACACATTTTGCTTTGGTGGATCAGAGAAAGTCTTATGTAAGAGGAAACAAATGAGCTCACTCTTTTGAGCAAATATCCTTTTAAAAATTATTACAAAAGCAGTATGGTGCATGCCTGTTCCCAGCTACTCAGAAGACTGAGGCTGGCAGATCGCTTGAGCCCAGAGTTCAAGTCCGCAGTGTGCTATGATGGCACCCGTGAATAGCTACTGCATCCCAGCCTGAGCAACAGAGTGCGACTCCATCTCAAGAAAAAAAACATGCTAGGAAGATTTCAAGTAACATAGACTATATAAGCAAAGAAATGAAAGATCCCTCACCCCACTTCAAGCCCAATTCCCAAAGATAAACTCCCTTAGCAGGTGAAATAAATTTCTCTGGACATTGTTCTACACATTTACATTCAGTTCTACACAAATAACTTTGGGACACAACGGGATCATGCTACACATGCCATTTGGCAGCTTGCATTTTTCACTTACTGGCCCATTCCTTTCACCTTGGCACCTTCAACTCCACCTCACCATGCACTGGCACGGCGTTCATGTAACTAGTCCCCTGATGATGGACAGTGGGGTTTGCATCCTGGCCTTTCGACCCCTTGACTTTCACTCAAATCTGCCCAGTTTAAGAATGGTCAGTGGCTCAGGTTGCTGAAATGTTGTGTGCCTCGGTGGGAAATCCATGATCCAGCAGTTCCAGGAAGCCACTCGGGGAAGACCCTTGCAACTGATGGCTCCTGCGCAGGGCGGTGTGGAGCCCTGGCCACACATGAGGTTGCCAGCTTGTTGGGAAAGCCCAAGGGTGTTAGCACAACCCCAGGCCAAACTCTGCAAGCCCATGCTGTGTCCTTTGGGAAATCCAAAGCCTCAAGTGCAGCCAGCCCCGGGCAGTTCCAGGCATGGACTAGGTGAGTTCACAGGGACACAGACCTCTCTCCCCAGAGATCTGACATCTGCCCCCAACCCTCCATCCTCCTGTCCCCGGGGAGCTGCCATCTCTGCCCTCCCCCTCTGCTCTCCTGACCCTGGCAGCTCCCTGGGTGATGGAAAAGGCAGCTTTCCAGCTTGTGGCCCTGACTGTATGCACTGTGCATTTTTATTTTTTCAGCATGTTGTGAAATTCATAACACCCAGTAATGACTTCCTCACTGAACTCGGAAAAGGGAAGGGAGGAAAAAGGGGCCTGGAAGAAAAATGAACCATGGCAGGCGTGGACTCCATTTGTAACAATATGGAAATTGATTGTTGAATCGGAGGAATATTTTGTAGTTTGCTTAGCTGTGCTCGGCACTAATAGCCGGGAACATTAGTGAACCCAGGGAATGAGTTATGGACCTATTAAGGAGGCTGCGAGGCTCCCTGTCCTCCCTCAAAGGCAGGTCCCGGCCCTGCAGGTCTGCCCACCCTGGCATTGGCTCCTGCCTGCCCTAGGAGAACCAGGCCAAGCTCCTCGCTAGAGAAAAATGCAAGCACCGTCTTGATGGAGTGTTGTGGGCAGGACCTGGCTTCAAATCTCAACCCCTCCCTCCTGTGTGCTGTGGTACCCAGAGCAGGTGACTTGGCTTCCTCCAGTCTTGATTTTCTCATCTGTAAAATGGTGTTAGTTATTCATCTCAGGGACATGAGAGGACTGGGGATGATCATTAATATAAAGCAAGGAGCACAAAAACTGGGTGTGTTGGTGGCGCCGCAAGCTGGATGGATAGATTGATGTCAGGTGCATGGGTGATGACTCTCCAGGTGAAGATGAGTGCTAGAATCTGGGGGATGCTGGGCTGCCTGTTGGAGGCACCAGGCATGACAAGGCTGCCTAGGACCATAGAGGTCACCAGGACTGAGGAGGCTGTGATGGTAGGGACTGCAATTTGGGACCAGGTAATTGGGAGGAAGGAGGCAATGGCTTGCAGCCTCCTCTGCACAGGGGCAACTCCCAGAGGTAGCGCTCCACCCGGATCTGGCCATGCCGCATGGGAGGCTCTGCTGGTCCTTTAGAGGCAGCATGATCTGAAGTCATGGTCCTCACACCCGCTCATCCAGAACCTGCTTCCCTGCTCCCTGTCTTGGTGAGAAGCACCTACCATCTTCCCAGGTTCTTAGGTCAAAGCTACCTGTGTCTTCCATGGTTTTCCCTCTCCTTCACCTACAGCCTGACCATTTGACCCCCTGACCATCATTCAAATGTGTCCCCTTCTCTCCATCCCCTTGGCCTCTCCTATCTCAGGCCTCCCCATCCCTTCTCTAAACAATTGCATCAGCCTCGTCCTGGCCTCCCTGCCTGCTGTCTGCCTCCCCGACCCTGAAGTCAGAGTGAACTTTTTATGGTCTGACCCCGTTACTCGCTTTCATAAAAGCCTTCCAGGCTCTTACTACCCTCTCAGAGACTCAAGACCTCTAGCAGTCTTCAAGAGGCATCTCTCCAGCTTTTTCTCCCTTCCTCTTCCCAGCCCCGTCCCATGTGTGCTCTAGAAACAGAGTTCTCAAACTTGAGCAGGCCTCAGAATCCCCTGGCAAGCCTGTTAAACTATGATTGCCACTCCGACTTCCCCAGAGTTTCTGATTTAGTGAGTCTGGGCTGGGCCCAAGAATTTGCAAGATCCCCTGTGATATGGAGGCCACTGATCAGAGGTACCTCATCTTGAGAACCACTGTTGTTTTCTTTCTTTCTTTCTTTTTTTGAGACAGGGTCTTGCTCTGTCACCCAGGTTGGAGTACAGTGGTGCAGTCTTGCCTCACTGCAACTTCTGCCTCCCAAGCTCAAGTGATCCTCCCCATCTCAGCCTCCCGAGTAGCTGGGACTACGGGCATATGCCTGGCTAATTTTTGTATCTTTTTGTAGAGACCAGGTTTCGCCATGTTTTCCAGGCTAGTCTAGAACTCCTTGAGCTCAATGAATCCGCCTACCTCGGCCTCCGAAAATGCTGGGATTACAGGTGTGAGCCACCGTGCCTGGCAGAGAACCACTGTTGTAAGCACACAAAATTTGGTACTGTTCTCAAACGTCAGTTTTATCCCTGCTTGCAAACCTTGGCCCCTGCCGTGCCTGCTGTTGAGAATGTTCCTTCTTCCCCTTCTCAGCCTGGTGAGCCCCTCTTCATCCTCGCCCACATCCCCTGGCAGAGGCAGCAGCCAGGAGCCTCTCTGTTCAGCAGCCTTTTGTCTCTGTGAGTCCCACAGGCTGGGGACTCCTGAGCCCACTGAGGAGGCTGGGCATAGGAGACTTCAGATAAGGAGCTTCTTGCCCTGTCCCGAAGTCAGCAGTATGTCCTGGCACGGCAAGCAAGGGACCTGGCTGCCAGGGATGTGGGCCATTTGTAGGGTAATAGACCTTGGTCATCTTTTCTATGGGCCAAAGGGAGCAGAGGCCTCTAGGAAGCTGAGACCAGAGCCACAGCTCTGACCGGTCAGCTGAGAGGCAGGCGGGAGCTCCGAGGGGGCAGCCTTGTTTTGTTTTAATCATGGGTGAGATGCTGATGTGGCCCTCCCTGGGGACGATGAAGGGGAGGCCAGCCCCACGGGCGGTGGAGGTAATTCTGCAAACAGTGAGGGAAACCCGAGTCAGCAGTGGCCAGGGAGAAGGGCCAGTATCCTGGAAAGAGGACGTTAATGACGCCAGGAGGGCAACAGGAATGCCGCAATGCAGGCCAGGAGGCCCCCTTGCTCCTGACCTCTCAGCACTGCCTACCGCCCAGGCCAGCCCCTCACCCTTCCTGAGGCCAGCGTGGCCCAGCAGGCAGGAGCCCGCTAGGAGCCTCCAGCAGCTGGAAGTCGTTGGCCGCAGCAAAACTTGCCTAGCGGCCTTTCTGTGGGTGCCCTGGGCGGCCCTCGGCGGGCAGGGAAACTGCTCGCCATACCTATTTTAAACACCAGTGTAATGGTTTATGGCCCATAGAGGGATAATTACGGAGTGCAGAACCTGGCTTTTATGGCCCCTCCTCCCCGGGGTGCACTTAGAGAACAGTATGTGTCATGTAGCCAATTTAGATAATGATTCTGATAAAGATAAACGGAATTGTTTATTATAAGTAATTGGGTCTGCAAAGGCCCAGATGAGGCGGTGATGGGGAAGGACTCCGTAGGATGTAGGGACATGGGGACAGGGCCTGGATGGGGCTCCAGGGTGGAGGAGAAGGGCCTGCCCCCCTCTTCCTCCCCATCTCTCTCCCTCCCCACCTCTCTCCCTCTCCCTCCTCTCCTCTCTGGGGCTGACTGATCCTCCTCCATCCTGGGCAGAGGCTGCTCCTGGGCATAAATAAATCATGGGGTTTTCTGTTGAGTCAGCTGAGTGGGGGAGGCACCTGGAAGGAGGGACTGGGGGGCGGCTCCAAGCTGCCCCGGGCTGCAGGGCAGCCTGGCCTATCCGTCCCCAGACCCAGACCCCGAGGGCTGCCAACCTCCTCAGCAGGCAGCTGGCAGGTGTAGGGGGTGGGGCATAGGGGGCGGGGGTCAGCCCAGAGCTGAGACGGCAGGGTTGTCTCAAGAGGACAGTGGCCTCCTGTTGGGGGTCTTTGTGAAGGATAAACAAAACGAAGGCCCTTGGAGCCCACCCCGCCCCACAACACACACACCTGAGACCTCTAATTACGCATTAGCCCCAGGCAGGGCCGTGGGAATGCTGCCCTGTAACCCACTGCCTGACCCTCTCCCCCAACCCCACTCCTCTCCTGAGGCTGCCTCAGTCCTCACTGCAGGGAGGAGAGGGGTCCACACAGACCCATATTCAGGAACATGGAGTGCTCAGAGATGTGAGCCTCTGAGAACAGGGTCCCCGTCCCCAGCATCTCTTAGATGAGGATCCCACAGACCAAGGTCTGAGCTATGGGTTCAACAGGCTGGGTCTGCTCTGAGGAATCCGACAAACTTGTGAATCCCTTTGAGTGAATCCCTACAAGCCAGGGTCCTAGGTGGAGGATCCCACATTCTAGTTTGAATGTGGATCCTACAAGCCAGGGCCGTCGAGATAAAAAGAACCCCAAACCAGGCCGGGCGTGGTGCCTCAGGCCTGTAATCCCAGCACTTTGGGAGGCCGAGGCTGGTGGATCAGGCGATCAGGAGATCGAGACCGTCCTGGCCATGGTGAAACGCCATCTCTACTAAAATACAAAAAAAAATTAGCCGAGCGTGGAGTCTGTAGTCCCAGCCAATTAGGAGGCTGAGGCAGGGGAATCGTTTGGATCCGGGAGACGGTGGTTGCAGTGAGCCGAGATCGTGCCACTGCAATCCAGCCTGGCGAAAGAGCAAGACTCCATCTCAAAAAAAAAAAAAAAAAAAAAAAGAAAAAGAAAAAGAAACCCAAACCAAACCAAACCACAAGGAGCCTCCGTAGTGGCCTGAGATGGGGGACGTGCCTGCAGTGGGATACTCAAAGGCTTGGGGGTCCCAACAGCCAGGACCCTTGAGGCAGGGTCCTCACAACAGAGACCCAGTGGCCCCTCAGACCCAGGTGGAGGGACCCGGCTTGTCTGCCTGAGGCTGCAGCTCCCCCGATTGAAACCCAAACCGGAGGAGCTGCCTGTCACGCTGCCTGTGATCCTGTGATCCGAGGCATGATTGAGAGGGGGCGCGGCAGGAGGGGGGCTGCAGGCCCCCAGGCAGCCCCTGTGTGGAGCAGCAGGAGTGTGAGAAGGAGAAAGGGGGGGATTTTCTCTTTCTTCCCAGCCTGCTTATCTGATCACAGAGGAGGGAAGGGCTCCCGTTCAAAGGCAGTCTCCTTATCAGCTGGGGGTTTGTTTGGAGAGATAACTGCACCTGGCAGGGAAGCCTTCCTGCAGGTGGGGGCACGGCAGCCTGGGCGGGGCTGGCTCCAGGGTGTGTGTATATCCACGCAGGAACGTGGCTACCGCTAATGCTACATGAGTGTGCACCCCATGGTCTTTGCGTGTGCAGGTCTGTCTGTGTGCGCACGTCTCCAGGCCAATCTGTGCTCCCACCTGTGCATGATGGTGTGTGTGTGGGTGGACACAGAGTGCATCTGCCCTCGGCACAGAAAAAAGAAGGGGTTCGGATCTGGACTGGACTGGGCACGGCTTGGCTTCCGTCATGATGGGTGTCCCTGCCAGTCCCACCCGTGTCCTGTCTCCAGAGTGAAATACCTGGAGCCTGTGGGAACAAGGGAATAGGTTAGGAGCAGAGGTTGTGGCATCACAGTTCACCTGTGGGCACAGCAGGGACAGTGGGGAAGAGGCTTAATGGGTGCTGAAGTGTGGCCCCAGGGGATGTTGATAGAGAATAAGGAGCCTGTGGGAGAGGCCAAGGCACAGACCAGATCAGGGGAGCAGGATGGGCCGGCTGAGGGCTGGGCAAGACTGAACACAAACCCAGCAAAAGGCCCACCGTTGCCTGAAGATAGGAAGAGTGGGGCTTGGGTCTTTTTGTGCTAGGAGCTGATTTTGTTTAATACCTATTCCCCATCCCAAACCCATTCCCCTCTCAGTGGTGTTTTGTTTTTCTTTTTTTTTCAAGTAGATGCTTTTTTTTTTTTTTTTTTTTGAGATTAGGTTTCACTTGGTTAGCCCAGGCTGGAGTGCAGTGGCACAGTCACAGCTCACTACAGCCTCAACCTCCCAGGCTGAAGTAATTCTCCTACCTCAGTCCCCCGATGAGCTGGGACTATAGGCAAGCGCCACCACACCCACTAATTTTTGTATTTTTTGTAGAGATGGTGTTTTGCCATGTTGCTCAACCTGTTATCAAACTGCTGGGCTTAATTGATCTGCCTGCCTTGACCTCTCAAAGTGTTGGGATTACAGGCTTGACTCACCATGCCTGGCCCTAAGTGGATGCTTTTTAATTCGGCTTTTTATTTTGAGATAATTGTAGATTCATGAGCAATTGCAAGAAATAATAGAGAGGTCCCCATACTCTGCCTGATCTTGCACAGCTACGGGACAACATCACAGCTAGGACGCCAACAACCACACGGTGCACTGGTTGCACTTAGACTTCTCCAGTGTTGTGTGTGTGTGTGTGTGTGTGTGTGTGCGCATGTGTGCATGTAGTTCTGTGCAAATTTATCACATGTGAACGTTCCTGGATCCACCCCGACAGGATCCCTCCTGTTGCCCTTTCATGACCACACTCGCCTCCCTCCCGCCCTCCATCCCCAGCCCCCTGGGTTGTGTTGTGTTGCGTTGTGTTGTGTTTTCTGTTTTTTTTTTTTATGGAACGCTTCACGAATTTGCGTGTCATCCTTGCGCAGGGGCCATGCTAATCTTCTCTGTATCGTTCCAATTTTAGTATATGTGCTGCCAAAGTGAGCACTGTGTTGTGTTATTTAATCTTAGTAAATGGCACCTCCACCTCCCAGGCCCCCAAGCTGAACATTAGGGCATTGTCTTGACCTCTCTACTCCCCACCCCGGCATCAGGTCAATGGTTGGCTATCACGGCCTAGACATGCACCCTACTATTCATTTCTGGAACTCTCCCCTTCTCTCCAGGCTTAGTTCTGCCAACCCACCCAGCATTCACTGCCCTACCCCAATCCCCTCCAGCTCCACCATTCTTAGGGTAAGAATGTGGAATATGCTGCCGGTGGGGCCCTACTCATCCTGCCTGTCTTCACTCTCTGTGTTTGTTCCAGCCCTTCAGAGCCACTCCCGAGATGCCACACTGTCTTGGCAACACCCACCCGGGCTTCCTCCTCTTGGGGCAGCTCCTGCCCTTGCACAGGTTTCAGCCGAGCGTCCTATCCCGAGAGCCTTCCCTGACATTCTGCTCAGGGTTGCTGCCCCCTGGCTGGGCTCCCACCCACCCCTGTGCCTCCCCCACTCCAGCCCTGATTTCACGTATTGTCATGGTCTGTTTACTCAGCGGCCTTCCCCAGAGACAGCAAATAACTTGGAAGCAGAGACTGTGTCTGATTTAGTGTGGTAAGCCTGTGTCTATGAGGTGAAGAACGAGCACCTGAATCTCACTTGTGTGAATGATGAACCAGTAGGTTGCTGGTAGGTACCAGGTCAGCCTTGCATGCCCACTCAGGGTGGAGGCAGTCAGCCAGTGGCTGGAGCAGGTAGAAGGAGGGACTGGGTGCTTCTCTCTTGCCCAAACTAGCTACACATCCCAGAATAGAGCCTTTCCCACGTGACTTCTGTCTTCTCCCAGTGACTCCACTGCCAAGGTCTGAGCACCTGGCTCTAGAGAAAGAAATGAGGAACAACTACTGAGTGCCTGCTGGATGCCAGACTCTGAGCATGCCATGGGGAGCCAGGTGGGCCCATGAGAAGAGGAGGGGGTAGGGACAGTTGTGACACCCAGTCCTGGGTCTGTTGCTTCCTGTTGTGACCTAGGGCAAGTCCCTTTTCCCTGTGAAATGGAGCTGAAGCAATTCTCCTACCTCAGCCCCCCGAAGAGCTGGCACTACAGGCGAGCACCACCACGCTCGCTAATTTTTGTATTTTTTGTAGAGATGGGGTTTTGCCATATTACTCAACCTGGTCTTGAACTTCTGGGCTCAACTGATCTGACTGGTGTCAGGATCTTCCTCATACACTCCTGGGAGGAGCAAAGGAAGAGATGGTGGGTGTGAATGTGACGAAGATGTGTACTTTTTTCATGGGATAATCAACTTTTTTGAGGTGCCCAAAGACACCCTGGCCTGGGGCCGCTGTCAGGAGGCTGTCCGCAGCTCAGCCCTGATCGCTGCTCAGCCCTGGAGGTCTTGTTAGCCTGGCCCCTCACCCCGATGTGGTGGCTCCCTTCAATGGGGGGCCTAAGGGTCTTGGCTGCCCTGGACTACCCTTCCAGCACTGGAAGCAGTGGTGGGTGCTGGAGGAGGATGCAAGTGGGGCTGAGGGAGCTGGTCAGGGACACCTGCCCAGCACAGAGGAATTCTGTCTCAAGAGGGAAGACAGACAGACGAGAAGGGGAGCTTTAAGGTGACTGTGTCATGGAGTGGAATCCCAGTTTCGTCCCCTACTAGCTGAGAGGCCATCCATCCCGTAAGCAGCAAGGAGGGAAAGGTTTCTCCTGTTTTGTTCACAGATGTATTCTTAGCACCCAGAGCAATGCCTGGGTGCACATAGTAGGAGCTAACAAAAAAAATGGCTTGTTGAATGAATGAGCCAACCTTGGGTGAATCACTTTGCTAAGCTTCCCTTGGAAATGGAGATAAAATAATGCTGTTTGTTTTCTTTTAGGTATTGTTTACATAACATAAAATTTCACATAACACAAAATTCACCGTTTCAAAGTGCACAATTCAGCAGTTTTTAGTATGTTCACAAAGTTGAATGCACTGTTTTGATCACTGAAAGCAGTGCTGTGGGTGAATAATCCACGATGCGCCTGGCTCACAGCTGCACCGTGGATGTTGGGTCGTCTTTTCGTTTATGATGCACACCTGCTACTTCCCAAAAGGGTAGAGACAGCTTCCAAGAGGAGGCGAAGAGTCAGTCAGATTCTTAAAAATAAAAGCAGAGGATCAAATCCCTACAGTGTGCTGGGGAAGTACATCAAATGCCTAGGCCAGTAGCCACTAAAGTAGAGGATTAAATTGAACTCTGAGCATCCTAGCAGCCTAGATGGAAGGAAAAATAGGATGAGGTAGAGAATTCACATTGACCACAGGAGGATGATGAGTTCATTGGGAGAATTTTTTTTCTTTTACCATATTTATTTTTGGTAGTTTCCTTATATGAGGAATGGAAAACAGACAGGTGTCAGTGAGCACCTCTGTTGAAGTAAAATATTAAACAAGATCTTCAGGCTGGGCGCAGTGGCTCACACCTGTAATCCCAGCATTTTGAGAGGCCAAGACAGGCAGATCACTTGAACTCAGGAGTTCCAGACCAGCCTGGGCAACACAGTGAGATCCTGCCTCAGATGGGCAGACAGATAGATTAGATTAGATTAGAAAGGTAGGTAGGTAGGTAGGTAGGTAGGTAGATAGGTAGATAGGATAGATAGATTTTCAGAGGCCATCCAGGCTCATGGTTTCAAACAAACAAGGACAAAGGCCTCAGAAGCCACTTGGAAGAGGCATTTCTGAAGGTCACTGTGCCAAGGAAGCAAGGGATATGATGCCCCAGGGAACTTTTGGGACATGGGGAGAGGTAGGAGCCCAGCAGGAGGGCAGTGGCGTGTTCCTCCTGCCTATCCCTCAGGTCTCCATGCTCTCAGCAGGTGAGAGCTGAGTCCTCTGACATGAGTGTAAACGGTTAGACTGCAGGGTTTCTGAGTCTCAGCATGCTGACATGGTGGGTCAGCTCCTGCTTCATTGTGGGAGACTGTCCTGTGCATGCAGGGTGCTCAGCAGCATCTCAGCTGACACTCACAGGTTGCCACTGGCACGGCACCACATCCCCCAGCCCATGGCCTCAAAAATGTCTCCAGACATGGCTGAATGTCCCCTGGGGCAAAATCACCTCTAACTGAGAAACACTGAGTAGGAAAGACACCAGGCCCTCGGACCTTTTATGAGCCCAACCCGCAAACCTCCCTCTATCCCAGATCTGGCTTTTGCCTATTGCCTCATGAAAGAAGGATTCACACTCTTGGAGGTGGCCCTGGTCACCTAATGTTCACTTGCCTGGCCCTACTGCCACCTTTTAAGCAGCACTTGGGCAATTTTTTCAATATTTTATTGCATTTTGTTCTAGATTTTGAAAAAGTAAAACAAGTGAGAACTGGGCCAAAATAAAAGCAACTACTGCCAGTAAGAAGAAACATTCCTCCCACAAAGGCGGACATCATCAGCTTGACAAAGTGAACGTAAGACTGTCTGATGGCGAAGAGAAATAATGATATTTAAACACATAAATATGGTAGTGCATAAAATGCTGGCAAGTATCTTTCTTGGTCAGGTATCTGATATGATGCACAAAATGCATGCAATAGGCAATGTGTATTTGAGAATCTGACCATACTTGTAGTTCTCTGCAAGCAGAACTCTGCTTATGTGCAAGTCTACTCCCCAGTGGTGACATGTTTCCAGGATCACCTTATCCTTGGAAGCTGGGGTTGCCTGTCCGTATCTGGGGCCAGGACTGGGGTTAGGAGGGCAGAAGATCTACAGACTTTGGATCCCGGAATACTCCTCAGGGAGGCTGGCTGGGCATCCTCACTGCAGAGCCCTTGCCACTTCCACAGGGGCACACATGCCCTGGCTCTGCAGTTCCTGGGCCAGAGTTTTGGAAATGGGAGGATCTTGATGCATCCATCCATTCATTCAGGCAGGCATTCGGCCACTGGTGAGCACTTGCTTATGCGCCAGCCAGCGTATGAGATGAAGAATATACCAGCATAAGTTAAGGAACCGCAGGAAGCTCCCAGTCTTGTGAGATCACCTAGGGATGCCCATTCCTGTGATGCAGGATGTTCAATGCATGAGGGCAGCCAGCTAGGGGTGAGTGGGGAACTGGACTCCACCTGGTACTTTGCTCACCTGGCATAGGGCTGTGTCTAGCCAGAAGAAGGGGTGCCTGCCTCACTTAGCAGCACAGTGCAGTGTGGACTAGCCATCCAGTGATCAAAGCTTCCAGAGGAGGATGGGCAAGAGTTCTTGCTTAGGTCCTTGCTTGGGGGAATAAGCAGGGGGACAGGAAAGTCTCAGAAGAGGGCACAGGGACCCGAATGGGAACAACCAAGCCAGAGACTCCTGGGTATGAAGGGCAGAGAGGGAATCCCCAGCCAGCACGGAGGTCAGGGGGCTGTGTTTGCAGAGTGGGGGATGGGTTGCAGGAGTAGGACAGGGCAGGGGAAGGTGAGTCTGCAAAGGGCACCAAATGCCAGGCTTGGCATTTGGAGAAAGGGAGTCCGGAAGGCTCTAAAGTGAGGGAGGGACTTATCAGCTCTGGATCCCTTTGGCCAGGGTGTAGGGAGTGGGTAGCAGCAAGCCAGCCTCAAATTTGGCTGGCCCTCCCACTGGCTGCTGGGCCCGGGACACCCCTCCTGCTGACCCCCTGCCCTCCCTGCCGCCTGCCAGCCCCTTCCCTCTGGTCCACATTCCCAGCTCCTGATTAGATTTGGGAAGGACTAATTAGATATAATTCATTATCCTCAAAAATGAGATCAGAAATCAGGAGCTCTCCTCAGAAGAAGGTAGCCTCGCCCCTCATCCATCATGCCTCTAAGTAACCAATTTAAAGGCAGGCGGCCGCACGCGGCAGCGTTATTACCTTGTCATAAATAGTTAGGGGAAGGCCCCCGAATGAGGCGGCTTTATAAATGGTTTTTATCACATTAGTTTGCAGTTATTTGTCATCCACTTTGCTTAAGATAAATGCCGAACAAATAATCAAATTATCAAGCCAAAACCTGGGAAAGCCATTTGCATTAATTGCAGCAGGAGAGACCGAGGTTCAAATTCCAAAAGCCCCCTGCCCCATCAGACCTAGTTTGGTTGGGAGGGAAGGAGGACTTCCTTAGAAGATGGGAAGTCTGTACTGTAGGTGAGAGGCACCCAGGGGCCCACATAGGATGGGGCAGGCCAGACCCGCAGCTGGGATACAGGGTGGGAGGACCCTTCAGGGGGCTGAAAGGTGGGTGTTCTGGGGCTGGGGTCTGCCGAGGCCTCCTCTCCCTCATGCACGCACAGAGAGGCATGCAGACACATACAGACGTTCAGACGCACTCACAGGCACACTTCTTACTGTCCGTTGCTGGGATCTGGGGCCTTTTGTCTAGCCCCAGAAGGGCCCTGTCACAGGTCTGAATGGGCCCTCTGCCCCCATGGAGAGTGACAGCTTTAGGCAACTCATGCCCCAGGCCTGTCTGGTTCTTGTCCTGGCCACCAGTGCTGGGCAGGTGGTGAGGAGGGTCCCAGGCCTGGGCAGAACATGCCCAGGGGCGCTGCTGACCCTCTCCCAGCTGGGCCAGGAAGACTCCCTCTAGCAGCGGCCCCTTAGTGGAGAATGGCAATTTCACACTGTCCCCAGGAGGCCGTCCTGTGTTCCAGCTGGGCCAGGGTTAAGCCGGCCCTGCAGGCCCCCATCCCTCCTCGTAACAGCAGGGCGGGCATGGCCCATGTAGCCTCTTCCACACACTCAGGGCAGGGGCTCTGCTGGCTCTGCTGGCTCTGCTGACACTGGCTTAGCTTCAGAGGTGGTCTTATGTGGGGGCATCTACACTGGCCTTAGAGATTGTCCTGTGTGGGGCTGTCTGCACTGGCCTTAGAGATTGTCCTGTGTGGGGGTGTCTACACTGGCCTTAGAGGTTGTCCCGTGTGGGGGTATCTACACTGGCCTTAGAGATTGTCCCGTGTGTGTGTGTCTACACTGGCCTTAGAGATTGTCCTGTGTGGGGATGTCTACACTGGCCTTGGAGATTGTCCTGTGTGGGGATGTCTACACTGGCCTTAGAGGTTGTCCTGTGTGGGGGTGTCTACACTGGCCTTAGAGACTGTCCTGTGTGAGGGTGTCTACAATGGCCTTAGAGGTTGTCCTGTGCAGGGGTGTCTACACTGGTCTTAGAGATTGTCCTGTGTGTGTGTCTACACTGACCTTAGAGATTGTCCTATGTGGGGGTGTCTACACTGACCTTAGAGGTTGTCCTGTGTGGGGGTGTCTACACTGACCTTAGAGATTGTCCTGTGTGTGTCTACACTGACCTTAGAGACTGTCCTGTGTGGGGGTATCTACACTAGCCTTGAGATTGTCCTATCTGGGGGCACCTACACTGGCCTTAGAAATTGTCCTCTGTATGTATCTACACTGGCCTTAGAGATTGTCCTGTGTGGAGGTGTCTACACTGGCCTTATAGTTTATCCTGGTATGTCCAAGGCAATGTAAGCTTTCTGTGGTTTGTGTACAACTGCTTGGAGCTGCCTAAGAAGTGACTTCTAAGGCAGTGTAAATAGTATAGCAATTAACTTGAATGCTGCAGCCAAGTGGCCTGGGGTCAAACCCCAGCTCCACTACTGTGAGACTTTGGACAAGTCACTTAACCTCTTTGTGCCTCAGTTTTCTCATCTGTAAACTGGAGTTGGTAGCAGTAGCCACCTCCACTGGTCACTGTGAGAGTGAACTAACCTTTGTAAAAGGCTTGTATCAAAGCCTAGAACGTGGTAAACACATAGAAGAGTTTGAAATCCATGTCGGGGGACAGCAAAGGCCGATGTGAGCCCTTGGGGGATGTCCTATTTATCTGTCCCTTCCTTCACCTAACAACAGTATTCCCTGAGCCCTTAGAGTGGCTGTGGCGGCAGCTCCAGCCAAGCCAGATGAAGGCAATGCCTGCTGTGGTTCTTGGGTTGGACTGAGGACCCAAGAAGCACATTGATAAAATGATAAAACAGGCAGTGACAGGGCATTTTGGGAGACACCATGATAGGGGACCCACAGGCGGCAGCTGGAGAGTCAGAGCAGGAGCACTCAACTAGTCAAGGACCCCACAGAGGACGTCCCTACAAAAGCAACATCTAAACTAAGAGCTGGGATCTGGGATGGGCAAGAGGTAGCCAGGGGAAGAAGAATGGAAAATTGGAAAATATCCCACATGGGACAGCCTCACACGGGGCAGCCTCTAACCACAGTAGACACGCCCACACACATGACAACCTCTCAGGCCAGTGTGGATGCCCCATGCAGGGTGACCTCTCGGGCCAGTGTGGATGCCCCATGCAGTGTGACCTCTCAGGCCAGTGCAGATGCTGCATGCAGTGTGACCTCTCAGACCAGTGCAGACACCCCACGCAGGGTGACCTCTCACACCAGTGTGGATGCTCCATGTAGGGTGACCCTCTGGCCAGTGTGGACACCTCATGCATGGCCCCCTTCAAGGCCCTGTGGGGCCACAGTGGGTTTCTGAGCAATAGGACAAACTAGGCAGCCAGGATGGTGCAGCTTCTCTGGATATGGTGGGCAGAGAGCCACCCTGGAGAGGCACATGGTCGCTGTCAATTTGTGCGGCACTGGGAGCAGGTTTAATGGGCCAGCCCCAGAGGCCATGGAGAGGCGGCTTTCAGAGGAACCCTGGATGAGGGAGGCCCCTCCCTCCTACCCTAACTGCCCTAGCTCAGCTGGGCCACTAGGAGCCTGGGGTTCTGTGGGGCCCTATGGGGCCCTGTGGGACCCCACCCACTGCTCCCCACCTGCCGGCCTGCAGTGTGGCTGCAGCCTGAGTTGAGCAGGCATGGGGAATGCCAGGCCCTAGTGGGAGGGGCTGGGCCTGCCCCTCACTGTCCTTGGAACCCTGGGAGTTCCCTGCAAGGTGTGGCCACTGCAGAGGGGAGGGGGGAAACCTGGTCAGGTGCGACCTTTGCCTGGGCATGGGCAGGCCTGCAGCGCCCCCTGACCCGGTGGCCTCTGCAGCCCTCAGCCACCTCAATCAGTCATCTCTGGACCCTCCGAACAGCTGGTGCTTCCAGGGAAATTACCTAATGAATCAACAATGCAGGGATTGTGGAGGCGGAATTACAGCAGGAAGGGGCCTTGCTCCCGCGCTAGGCCCACTGGGCATGGCACACCTGCGGGGCAGCCGAGCCTCCTGCGCCCCTCCCCCACCCAGGGTCTTGTACCCGCAGCGCCCTGCAGGATAAAGAAAGCTGGAGTCAGACAGACACAGGACTGCTGCCACCAGCTCCTGCTATGCTGTTTGCCCACTGGGTGTCCTTATGCAAGTGTCTTTACTTCTTTGGGTTCCAGGTCTCTCATCTGTACAATGGGGTTAATATGGTGCCTTGTGCTAGGAGGCTGTGCCGATTGAGAGCGCTGGCCCCTGTGTGGTGCTTAGCACGAGCTTGGGGCAAGTGACTGCTCAGTATGTGGCAGCCTAATAAGAATAATGATTATCATTACTATACCTTGTCAGGAGACATTCATTTGTGTATGGTTCCCAGTGATCCGTGTCAGAGAATTCCCTCTGAACCTTAGTTTCCTTGGCTGTAAATTGGGGCCAGGATCTCTTTGCTTGAGGGTAGTGGCAGGGACTCGTTTCTACCCCTGGAGACCTCCTGGTACCCAGCCCAGTCTGGGAGAATAGCCCCGAGAATTCTGCAGAACCAGTTCCCTGGTCTAGCCGTGGGAGGCTCCCATGCCCTGCCCTCAGGAGGAAGGAGGCCTGCTCCCAGGGTGGGCACAGGGCCCGGAGAGGTATGGGTGGAAGTGTGGGCTGGGCTGGGAGCCGGTGGGCGGCCTGTTGGAGCAGGCCCTGAGCTGGGCACAGAGGGCTCATTGTTGCTGGGCTCAGCCAGGCCAGGCTCACGAGAGCGGCCACCGCTGCCGAGTTTCAGTAAGTGTCTAGACAGGGCAGCTCCAGGTCCTGACCTGGGCTTCCTCCAGGTGGGGCTGTGCCACTAGGGGCAGATAGGGAGCCTGGTGCCCTCAGCTCAAATGGGACCCAACAGACAGAGGAGGCTGGGGCAGAGGCAGGACTACCCGTCAGGAAGAACAGACAGACACAATACAAACACACTGTTGACACGGAGGGTGGCATTGGCAGTGATGACTTGCTTGGGATCTGGAGAGGAGCTTGGACCCTGGAGTCAGAAAACCCTGGGTTCCAATCCTGGCTTTATTGCTGTGCAACCCAGAGCAAGCGAATGTCGCTCTCTCAGCCTTACTGACCTCAGCTGAACAACCTAAGGCTTAAGGATTTTGAGGCTGGTGTGGTGGCTCACACCTGTAATCACAGCACTTTGGGAGGCTGAGGCAGCTGGATCACTTGAGGTCAGGAGTTTGAGACTAGCCTGGCCAACATGGTGAAACCCCATCTCTATTAAAAATGCAAAGAATTAGCCAAGTGGGTGCATGCCTGTAGTCCCAGCTGCTCTGGAGGCTGAGGCAGAAGAATGGCTTAACCCAGGAGGCAGAGGTTGCAGAGAGCCAAGAACATGCCACTGCACTCCAACATGGGTAACAGAGCAAGAGAGAGGAGAAGGAGGAGGAGGAGGAGGAGTGGGAGGGGGAGGGGGAGGGGGAGGAGAAAGAAGAAGAAGAAGAGGAAAGAAGAAAGAAGAGAAAAAGAATTTTGAGAGCAGAGGGAGTTGGGTTCAAATCCTAGCTCTGCCACTTTCACAGTTGTGTGACCTTGGCAAGGGATTTAACCTCTTTGAGCCTCAGTTTTCTCATTTATAAAATGGGGATAATAGTAACCCTTGATTCTAAAATGAGATGAAACACATACAGCGTTTGGAGTAGTGGCTAGCACGTAATGTGTGTGCAGTAAACATTAATGCCTGCCTCCGCTGTTATCACCATTTCAATTTGTTTTGGTTGACATCAGGCTTGTGGATCACTTGCCAGGCGGCATCTGGCACATAGTCGACACAAAGTACTTGAGAGCACTTTTCCCAAGACGATGTGCTAGGCCCTTGCCCTCTCCTTGGCTGTGGTTGCCCTGCTTGGGAAATGGGTTCATTCCAGACCAGGCCACCCATGGGGCAGGGGCAGCAGGCCAGGCTGTCTTTGGGGGATCCCAGGGGGCCCCTCTGCCTCCCAGTATGGGGCTATTTTTAGCCAGGTGGGTAGGAGTTGCTGCTATCTCTGCCTGGTATTTTTGGCACATCTTGACTGCCAGGGCTCCTCTGCCCTCCCATGCCAGCTGCACCCACAGAGCCCAAGTCTGAGTCCTGTGCCAGGCTCTTGTCTCCCAACCCCAGCCCAGGGGGGTACCAGGTAGAGAACGCCGGTCCAGCCAGCCCTCGTCTGCCTCCAGCTGCCTCCAGGCCACCCACGGCTGGCCCCAGGTCTGAGGCTGGGGGGATCTCACGTCTGTAAAGGGGAGCCGCGCCACACTCCCCTCCCCCACGCTCTGTGTAGTTTCTATGGCGGTGAGCACAAACCCCCCAGCGCTGCACAGAGGAGCCTTGTTTGTTTTGCCCACATAACTTGGAGACCAAATCACAGGCCCAGGCCCCCCAAGTTCCCCCACCCTAGTCCAGCCCAATCCCCCCCCAAACAGATGTTCAGGTCCAGGGATGGGGGGGCAGTGTACCCCTTCCCCTTGAAGCAGGCCAAGGGGCCATGTGGGCAAGGAGCCGAGAGGTGTCACCTCCAAGTCCCTTCCCTGCTGGATGTCTTGCTTCCCTTGTCTGTAGAATGGGAACATGTCATGGAGATAGCACATGGCCCATACTAGGTGCTTCATAAATCCACAAGCTTTGGAAGTCTTTCTTGATCTTGACCAAAGTAATTCAGCTTCCTCAGCCTCAGTTTCTCCACCTATGAAGTGGGGATGAAGGTATCTCTGTCATTGGAAGGGCTGAAGCATTAAACACAGGGATGCCTGTGCCATCCTTAGCATGGTGCTTGCACTAGGCAAGTATCCATTCGGTCCTTTCAGGAATGGCTCGTCTTCTTACTGCCAGTGCTGCTGTTGTTGTTAGTTTTATTATTATTATCCCCAGATGGAGGTGGGGTGTTCCTCCATGCCTTCGCGCCTCTCTGGCTTCCCTGGCTCCCTGGAGCTGCTGGCTGAGCCGGTGCCCCTCCTCCACGGTCCATTGTAACCTGATTTGGGGGGAGGGGCGGTGCAGCCTGGCATGGCCCATTGTTGGGCCTCCCCCTGGAGCTGGGGCTGGGGCGGCGGGGGCGGGGCTGCCAGCTGTGCAGTGACATTCCGCAGCCCTGCTAACCACTGCTTCTGACTCTGGTGGCTAAATTGAGTCTCCGTTTCCTTAAAATGACTATTTATTGCTTTAATGCAGTATTGAGTATTTACTGAGTGTTGGAGAAAAGGCTCGCCCAGCTTGTAGCTTGGCGGCCGCCGGCCAGCAGGGCTGCTCCAGGAGGGTGAGTCTGGAGGAGGTGGGAGGCTCCTCTTACCAGAGAAACAAAAGCCCCTCCGGTGTTCCTTGTGCTGGGCTGCAGGGGCGGAGTTGCCCTGTCTCTGATCTGGACCACTCCCTCCCCTGGGTGGTATGTCTTTGGGAGGAGGGGCTCATGGGACACCCTCCACCCCTTCACCAGCCGTGGAGAATCGCTGGCCTTTGAACAGAGCAGGCACCAGCTGCCCCCCACCAGCCCCCTGGGTAGCCCGCCTCCTCGGTGGGGCCAGCCCATGCCAGCCCGGGGCAGCTCAGCTGTGTCCCCCTGCATGGAGACCTCCCCACACCCCCAACAAGGCAGGCATGGGCCCTCCCTGAGGGCTGCACCATTGTCTCCAGGGTGAATGCAGGCACTGACCAGAACACAGAAGGCAGCATGCACGAAGAGGCTGAGATGTGCTGGTGAACAAAGATGGGAGGAGGAGGCCTTTCATCACAGCTCCTGCACAGAGGCTTCCAAGCCAGGTGCCGTGCTGAGGTGCTCTGCTCTACACCTCAGTAACCCTCAGAACAACCTACCAGGCAGCTTCTGTGTCCGGCCTATTTTACAGATGGGAACACTGAGGTTTGAGAGATTTGCTGAGAGGCACAGATGGGTCTGAACCCAGGTCTGGTGCTCTGCTCCCCACCTCCTGGGGGCAGCCTGCTGGGAGCAGGCAGGCTCCCTGAAGGAAGTGCCCATCGAATCCAGCTTGGAAGGATGAAAAGCATTCAGCTGACAACCCTGGAGGGGCAGGGGGCAGCCCCAGGAGAGGGGACAGGGAGAGCCAAGGTGTGGAGTTGAGGACAGGAACCTCAGAGTCCAGAGCAACTGAGCTGGGTGAGGGAGGCTGATGGGATCAGCGAGACCCTGCCCTGGTGTGGCTGGAGCTGCAGATCCATTTCTTGAAAGAGGAAGGGGAAGCAGGAAGAGAGAAAGAGGATGGAAAAGTAAGTGAGGGCAAAGAAAGGAAATTGAGGGCAAAAGGAAGAATGGAAGTGTGAAAAACAGGTTGTTAAAATAATAGCAATACTAATAATAACCTCGCTGGCGCCATTCTCCGTGATGCTGTACGCTGAGGACGTGCTGGGTAGTCAGGGCTGCTCTGTCCTGTCGCGTGTTAAGTGGAGAGATTTTGAAGGCTTCCGAACAGGCTGTGATGCAGTTTGATTTTCATTCTGAAAGAGACAGGAGACAGCAGAGGAGACAAGGAGGCCTGTGCCGGGCAGGTGTATAGGGACGAGGGCCTGCAGAGGGGCCGCGTGGGAAGAATGGGAGAGAAAGAGGCATGGGCCAAGGGTTTGAGGTTTCTTCTCTCACAGCCCTGGGAGAACAGTGGTGTCACTTCCAGAAGAGCTGGTCAAAGGGAACTGAGCTTAGGAGGAAATGACAAATTGGTCATTTTCTTTCTTCTTTGTATTTCTTACATATTTTTTCTATTACAAATATCATTGCTGCTCATTGTAAAATAAATTCAGGCAAAGCAGAAGTCAAACAAAACAGAACAGTCTTCATCCCTTCCCCCACCCGCTTCCCAGAGGCGGTCAGTTGACAGACGGGTAACTTACGTTCCAGGCCTTTCCTACAAGCGTGGGAACGCGTTCTGCACACATCTACTTGGTTTTCCTTTTGACGGGATCCATATTTCCTCTAAACTGCTCTGCTCTGTACTGGCTTGTCCCACTTAGCAACACGCTGAGAACACCTGCGCACATCAGTGCACGCGGGTTTGCTGTATCTTGCAGCCACGACGTAACAGTCCAGGGAATGGGTGAACTTTGATTTATGAACCCATTTCCCCACTGACAGCCCTTTGGGCTGCTGCCAGTGCTTTGCTGTCACACACGCCATACATCAGTGAACATCCTGGTGCATATATCTTTGTGCACATGTGCCGCATGACGGGAGCTGGAGTGTAAACACTTTGGGCGGTGCTGCCCCGGAGGCATTCACAGAGCGGCCCAGGAAGCAGGCCAGTAAAGGGGTCTGGATCCCCAGGGAGGGTGGGAGCTGGAAGGAGGGGTTATTGCTATAGATCTGGAGGTGGTAGTTTGAGAACTTTTGGCATTAAGTGACACTCAAAGCCATAAAAGAACAGAACCCTGAGGGTCCTGGCATTTGAGAGCAGGTGGAGAGCTAGGAACCCAAAAGTCTCTGGGCAGAGACCAAGACTGTGTGCCTTCAGAGAGTTTCCAGAAGAAAGGGATGGCCAATGGCAGAGGGCAGTATGAGCTTAGCTCTCCAGCCCCTGGCACAGTGCCTGGTCCGTAGTAGCTGCTCAGTAAGCAAGGGCCAGTTGAATCAATCAATAAATCAATGAAGGAGATCGCTGAGTCTGGAAGGTGTTGTTTGTTTTTAGCTGAGTGGTGGCTTGGGGGAAGTGGAGGGGGCTGAATGCAGGTTGCTTGAGGGAGGAAGTGCAGGTGATGATGTGGTACCACTGGGTGTGGACAGAGCAGGGCTGGCCAGGGAAGGTGAGACGAGGACAGGTTGAGGGGCTGAAGAGAGCGGAGTGTCCTGGCAGGTTAGGAAACGGAGGGCAGAAGAAGAGATGCTGAGGAAGTACTTTGGTGTTTGGGGCTCCGGGACAGAGACTCTTACTGAGACCAGGAGTCTGTAGAGACCTCAGCATTGCAGGGAGAGGTCCCTCTGAGTTGGAGAGAGCAACTGAGTCAGGCTGTCACTTCCTGAGCACTGTCCTGGGCAGTCAGCGCTAACGGTCTCATCACACCTTCACCAGAACGCTGCAGAGGCAGATCATAACCTTCCATTTTACAGACAAGGAAACTGAGGCTCTGGAGGTGGAGTCACAGGCCCAAGGTCACAAAGCTGAGACACAAATATAGAGCAGGATTTTTTTGTTGTTTTTATTATTACTTTTTTTTGAGACGGAGTCTCGCTCTGTCACCCAGGCTGGATTGCAGTAGCTCAACCTCGGCTCACTGCAACCTCTGCCTCCAGGGTTCATGCAATTCTTCTGCCTCAGCCTTTTGAGCAGCTGGGATTACAGGCGTGTGCCACCATACCCAGCTAATTTTTGTATTTTTAGTAGAGATGGGATTTCACCATGTTGGCCAGGCTGGTCTCCAACTCCTGACCTCAGGTGATCCGCCCACCTCGGCCTCCCAAAGTGTTAGGATTATAAGCATGAGCCATTGTGCCTGGCCCAAAAGCAGGATTTAAATCCACATCTTTCAGACCACAAAGAGGCCCCACCCACCTCTTGTCCCCCTAACTCCACATCCCCCAGGCCCTCTGGGTGGTACTTGGCAGGGGATGATAGGCAGGAAGAGAGGAGCCTTCTGGGAGTTGGCTCTTTGTATCCACAGTTGGGAAAAGTATGCTGCACTTGCCCTTCTTTGTTACGCCATCAAGAATGCTTGACTGGATGAGGAAACTGAGTCACAGCCAGACTCATTTGCTGTTTAGAGATGGACACGGAGGGCCGGGCGCAGTGGCTCACACCTGTAATCCCAGCACTTTGGGAGGCTGAGGCGGGCATATCATGAGGTCAAGAGGTTGAGACCATCCTGGCCAACATGGTGAAACTCTGTCTCTACTAAAAATATAAAAATTAGCTGGGTGTGGTGGTGGCACCTGTAGTCCCAGCTACTCAGGAGGCTGAGGCAGAAGAATAGCTTGTAACCAGGACCTGGAGGTTGCAGTGAGCCAAGATCGCACCACTGCACTCCAGCCTGGTGACAGAACAAGACTCCGTCTCAAAAAAAAAAAAAAAGAAAAAGAAAGAAATAGACACAGAGACGGCAACAGGCCTGGGGTCCAACCCTGCCAAGGGGCAGTCCGGCAGCTTGAGCCCTGAGCAGTCCTGGCCCCGAGGCCGGAGGGTGGAGGGAACAAGAGAAAGACTGTGGCTGGCATGGGCAGGGAAGGTGGAAGGGCATTCCACACAGGGAGGGTGCACCTGAGAGGGCATGGGCTGCCTGGGGCCAAGAGGGTAAGGCCTGAAACAGGGCCCGGCCAAGAGGGTGGAGACAGGGATGAGGGCTTCTGTGGATATGAGGACTCCTGGCAGATGAGGGCTAGGGAGAGAGAGAGGGACCCGTCCGTGAGTCAGGGCCCCTGGTCTCATCACCAACCAGTCTCGGTCTGTGGTTGGGTCACTGCCTGGGCCTCCCTGGACTTCTGAGAAAAGAGTTTCCTTCAGGTCTGCATTGTGTATTTGTATGTGCGCATGCGTGTGTGTGTGTTCACATGCATCTGAGCGTGTCCCTGGGCACCTGCAAACTGCTCGGGCATCTCTGTGGGCCTGGGGGTCGTTTGATGTGTCCTTGTTTGTCCAGCATCTCTTGCGATTGTGTGTGTGAGTGTATACCTTGGGCTTTTGTGTTCCTCCGGTGTCAGTGCACACTGTGTGTGACCCCAGGTGCCTGTATGTACCTCTGTATGTGGCAGCATGTTTCTCTGTGTAAGTAGAAGCCATTCTAGTCACCTCATATGTGTGCACATGTGTTAAGGTGTGTGTCCATGGGGTGAGGGCTGGGGTCAGTTGTCTCCAGGGCAGGGCAGAGCAGAAAGGGAGGTCATCAGAGCCCAAAGTTCTTCTGGATCTGGGCAGCCTGCTCCTCCGTCCCTTCCCCCAGGATGGCTTCCAAGCACTCCCCAGGTTGTGAGGGAGGACAGGAACCACAGTGGCCATGGTTAGAAGTGGAGGAGGCAGATGAGAGAAATGAAGGCTTCAGAGGAGGCTGAGGGCAGGGCTCCTGGGCAGAGGATTGGTGACAACTAGGGGCAAGGTTACCCAACAGACAGTGAAGAGACCGCCATCCTGGCAACTTTTCCAGAAACCTGGCACTGGGAGGGCCCTAACCCAAATCCAATTCCCAAGAGGGTCCCTGGAGTGT
This sequence comes from Cacajao melanocephalus, assembly GCA_963573385.1. NCBI lineage: Eukaryota > Metazoa > Chordata > Mammalia > Primates > Pitheciidae > Cacajao > Cacajao melanocephalus. The sequence goes on along the minus strand of CAUYLG010012203.1, from coordinate 78,919 downwards.
GCCTCAGCCTCCCAGAATATACCAGCTGGGCCCCCAGAGCAGTCACCTGACGCTGGTTCTGAGTGACCTCCTCCAAGGGCCAGAGCCTGAAACAGCCCCCACAGCGCCTCCCAGGGCCAGACATGTGCATACATGAGTAGAGGCAGCAGACCTCCCCACGGCTGGAAACGTGTGCATGTGTGTGTACATATGCATCAGCAGTTGTGTGTATTGTAAATGTGTAAGCATGCTCAGAGAGTGGCCTGTAGTTAGAGTTGTGCACATATGCATCTTTGGTTTAGTGGTCATGTATCAGTGTGCACGTGAGTGTATGTGGCCAGTAAGTGTGCATGTGGGTGCAGACACACTCAGGTTTGCCAGCATATTGTGCTGGCATATGTGGGCACATGTAAATAGCAGGCCTGGGCAGATGCAGATGGACGGGTGGTAGAGACGGAGTTTCACCATGTTGGCCAGGCTGGTCTTTAACTCCTGACCTCAGGTGATCTGCCCACCTCAGCCTCCCAAAGTGCTGAGATTACGAGTGTGAGTAGGTAGTCATGTTTGAGTAGAGGTATGTACACATATGGTCAACATACACCTATGTGTTGGCAGGCATGTGTGGGTGGACATGGGTAGGGCTTATAGACTGTTGGCACATGCAATACAGGTGTGCACACATGCATGGTACCTGGGTGCTGTGGGTGGCAGTACGGTCCGTCCTCCCTCACCCTCCTGGATAGGTTCTTGAAAACTGCAACATTAAGTGAAACCACAGACAGCAGTTCCTCAAATAACATTCCCATATAGCGGGCATGAAAAAAGTTTATTTCATTATACGACTTCTCTCTTAAAGTCGCAGTTTCCAAGAACCCATCCACAAGGGTACGTGAAGACTTACTGTATGTGTCACAGACGAATTCTTGTGGGTGTGGGTGTAGCTGTGGGTAGGCATGAAGATCAGAAGCCCTGCACACACGGACCTCCCACGCCAGCTGCCACCACTGTGGTTGTCTGGAGGGGAATGCAGGACAGATACACAGCCAGGGGCCATCCCAGGTGGCAGAGCAGGGGGCAAGAGAAGCATCAGCTCGAGCACCTCCCCTACTCTCCAGAGTTTGGCGGTGGGCACAGCCCCATGCCCAGCTTACTGGCCATCAACAGGAATTCAATCCCACCCCAGTAAACCCGGCTCTGCTTGGCCACCGTGGAGCCCTGAGCTGGGGGAGGGGACCCCGCTCGGAAATCAGTCATAAATTTCTCGAGATGCTTTAATTTTTTAAAAGCCCCACGTAGATGCTTTGCATTGCGAAAACCCACAAATATCGGCTAAATGAGGTGCGCCAGCAGAAGGCCTGCCAGGCCCACAGCCCTCCCCTCCCAGCAGCTGGGCCCAGGCTCAGCTGGGGCCCCTGGCCTGGCCAGCCAGGGCCGAGGGGCCCATCTTTGTTCCGAGCAGAGCTCAGACTGCAGAGTGGCTGGGTAAATAGTCGCCGCAGTAATCGCAGGCTGATTCCAACTAATTAAATCCTGCGCCAAGAGCCCACTCCAGCCAGTATCCCGAGAGGCCGCAAAAACACAGACACCCCAGACGGGGCACTGCTCCAGGCCGGCTCTGGCTCTCTAATCCTGTATCTTTTGAAAGATAGGCGCGCCCCGGGATGAGGGGTCAGCGGGCCTGCCCTGTGCCGAGCGGTGGAATTTTTCAATAACCAGCAGCTGGGTCACCAGGCACACAAAGGCAGTGTAATATCCTGTGGGCTTACTCGGGGAGAGAGAGTGAGCCAGCTCCCTCCAGGCCGGGGCAGCCACCCCCCACCGGCCCAGGCCCCCAGCGGCCCAGAGGCCACTTGGCCAGGCCTCCACTCCCCTCCCTCCAGAAGGGCAGAGGGAAGCGAGGTCGGCAGCCTCCGCCACCCACTTCTCCTGGACTGGGGCCTCCAAGTAAATTCATCTTCCTTATTAAAAACCAGCCTTGATGCTCCTGGGCCCCAGCTGTGGCCGTGGTGGGACCTGCCTGGGGCAGGGCTGCTGGGGCTGGGCTCCTTCCAAGGGATCAGTGGATGCTCCTCATGTAGGGAGGCCACACCGCAAGGGGCAAAGGTCTCCAGCTCCGGGAAGGACCGGTTTCAAATCCCTTGGGTGTGTCTGCTGGAGGCCATCCTGGCTGACCCAGTACTGGCTGGTGACCTTGAGTAAGGCATTCAGTTGTACCCTCTGTGGAATGGGATCATCAGTGACAGTGTGAGGCTATTAGAGGGACTGAATGAGAGCCAGTGTCTGGGCAGCTCCCCCTGCCTTAGTTTCTCCCACGGAATGATGGAGGTCAGGGGCCTCCCTCATAGGCTCTACGGTGAAGCAGGGTTTGTGCCCGGGCACGGCTCACATACTGTAGAGAGCTGTCCTCGGCGGGACCCATGCGGCACATGTGAGAGTGATTAGAAGCTGCAGAGACTCAGTTTATTTTATTTTATTTTATTTTTTTTCCCAGAGAAACAATAGTTGCCCCTCTCCCAAGTCTGGAATGCTTTACGCCCCGCGTCTGGGACCCCTCATTTAAATTGGCTGCGAAGGGACAGGCACTGTGAGCCTGGGAGGAGGTTGTTAGGGATGGAAAGCCGGGGCCCAGGAATTTACAATCCGTTACTTGAGGGATGTCCTGCCTCCCTCTTGCCCCATTCAGGCCTTCTCAGACCCAGCATGTGCCGTAAAGATGTCACACGGGGTGCGGGGGGCTGAGGAGCAGTCCAGGGCCTGGCCTTAGGGAGGGGGGCGCACAGCCCAGGACAGAATCCTGGCTGCACCACGTCCTGGCCAGCTGAGCCTGGCAGAAGCTTCCCTCCCAGAGGTACTGGTAAGCGGGAGTGTTGGCTTTTATCACTTGCCGGCCCTAGTGATGCCAGAAGTGATGCCGGTGATGTGCCCAGGCACATGGTGCCTGGCACAAGACTTGGTCAGAGCTGTGTACTCCTCGATGCCCACCTGTGAACTCTTCGCACACACAAAGCAAGAGGCTCTTTTTGGCTTTTGTCCAATCACACGCTGACCTATCTCTTACTGGGGGCTCTGGCACTCTGTAGCTATGAGGCTTGACACAAAGCTCAGTTTTCTCATCTGAGAAATGGGAAGACTCTTTCTCCCTGCCTTCCAGGGTCGAGAGGAGATGAGAACTCCAGGAGCTCGGCCCAGAGCCTGGCTCACAGCAGGCATCCATGCTGGGATTGGGCGGGGGAGGGGGGGAGCCTTGGACACCACGGGGAGCCCCTCCCAAGGGAAAGGGCATTGAGGGGACCTGTCAGAGTGAATGGGGAGCCACCCACAGAGGGTGGGGAGGGCTCTGCGTGCTGCTGGCTGGACTTTGTGTGTGCCTGACACACCAGGACCCACAAACAACTCAGCACCAGGGAGCTGGGTGATCCGAGAGCCTCACAGGAGGCCGATGGGGTCATGCTCAGGGACCAATGTAGAGAGAGGCTAACCCAGGGGTCGATCGGGCAGGGCAGAAGGTAGCTTTTGGCACCATCAGGGAGATGGAGATGGACAAGGGGACACAGATTTGGGCCCAAACAGTGAGGCCAGGGGGGGCTTTGAAGGAGTGGTTCCTCAGGCACCCAGCTTCACCAGGTCCCCAGGCTCTGAGATGCTCCACCTCTGCTCTAGGCAGAGAGGTGGCATCGGGTTATGGCTAGGGGCCAGCACTGTGCTCCTCGGGAGCCTCCCCTCCTCACCAACTCCTGGGGACTCCCACTCCTTGTCTGAGAGATGAGCATTTAGGAATCTGCTTGTGCAGCGGTGGTGGGAGGGGCAGGGGTGGAGGGCGCATCCCTACGGGGAGATTCGATGGAAATGGTCTGCGAGTGTGTGTCTAAGTGTGCGGCTGTGGCAGGAGCAGAGTAAACAGCCGCTGCCCTGTCCTCTCTGCGGCAGTGGCCAGGTACACAGGCCTGTTTGGACAGCTGCCTTGTCTGTCCGTCTGTTTGGGAGATGCTGGCTGATAGATGGGGATGGGCAGACTGTTAACCCCTTGTTGCCTGCACTGCTATATGCTCCCTGCTTCATCCATGGGGTACAAGGCAGCCAGATGGTGGTCCTGGCTGTGCCCCCAGCTCCTCTCTAGGGGGGCATCTGTAGTTCTGAGTCAGGGACAGAGTGAGGGGGGTCCAGGGCATCAACAGCTTGCTCCTCCCCCGACCAAGGAGACAAGGACAGAGGAGAAGGGGGTCTCCCCCAGTGATGACTAGGGGCAGAATATGTCTCTGAGTGTCTGGAGCCCTCCTCACCCCAACACCATGCCCTGCAGATGCTCCTCTTCCTTTATTAAAAAGTCACTGCCGGGCTTTCTCAGGACCGCTCCTCTTCAGGAGCACCTGCTCCACCTGGGGTCTGGGGTAGAGGCGGTTAGGGGGCAGGCATTCAGGGACATCAACAACAGGCCCCTGCTAAGTGTGAACCGGCAGAGATGGGGCTTGGGGCCACCTGTGGGGCAGCTGAGCTCCATCTATCTCTTGGGCATCAGAGAGCCTGACATGGGGAGATCCCTGACCCAAAGATGAACGGATGCTGTGCTGGCTGTCAGGTGACTGCCTGCCTGGCATCTCCACATGGTCCTGCATCTGCCACCCTGTGCCCCCATCTCAGCCAGGGCTCCTTGGTCCACATCCACCAGGCACCTGACGGGGCCGAGGGAGCCACCCCAGTTCTCCCGTTAACTCCCAAAGCCCTATCCGCTTCAGGAACTCCCTACATCGCTTTTTGGTAACCCACCCCCTCTCCCACTCCGGCAACCCCAGCCAACCCCTCCCACCTGCAGGACACCAGCCTGGAACCTCTTAGCCAGTCTTCCCACAAGAGATCTTTAAAAAATGTAAATCACTCAAGCCACTCCCTACTTAAAACCTTTCAATGACTTCCCGTGGCTCTTGAGATTAAGACAAAAATCCTTTAAATGGCCCACAAGGCCATCAACAGGGCATGGGTTAAATAAATTAGGGTTTGCCCTGCAATAGAGGATCAGGCAGCTGTAAAATCAGGTTCTCCTGCCCTGATGGGGAGTCATCTCCCGTCATGGGATGGGGGTGGCGGGTAGACGGATGAGGTGTAGAACAATTATAGAGCATATTAGTGTTTGTATAAAAAAGGAAGGCCAGGAACGGTGGCTCACGCCTGTAATCCCAGCACTTTGGGAGGCCGAGGCAGGCGGATCGCGAGGTCAGGAGATCGAGACCATCCTGGCCAACATGGTGAAACCCTGTCTCTACTAAAAATACAAAAATTAACTGGGTGTGATGGTGCATGCCTGTAATTCCAGCTACTTGGGAGGCAGAGGCAGGAGAATCGCTTGAACCGGGGAGGCAGAGATTGCAGTGAGCCGAGATTGCACCTACACTCCAGCCTGGACAACAGAGCGAGACTTCATCTCAAAAAAGAAAACAAAAAATCCCAATGAGTCCTCATTACCAAAACAAAACCAAAACAAAGCCCAAGCCGGGGAGGGGAATGATGGATGCAGTTGGATTCTTATGTGTGGGTTTGTGTCTGTGTGGCATATCTCTGGAGGAGGGTCAAGTAAAAGACCTGAGTTGCCTCTGGGGAGGGGAGCTGGATGGCTAGGCACGGGGTGGAGGAGGATGCAGAGAACACCCTTTTGTATTTGTACATTTCGGTATTAAATCACCGAATGCATTACCTATTCAAAAACATATTCAATTATTTTAAAAATTAAAAATGTGAAGTAGATAGTGTGTAAGACCCTGCACACTTGGGCGAGCTCCCGCACTCCCCAGCTTCCCCTTGCTCCTCACGCCCGCCCTCCTCACAACCGTCTGCACCTTTCATTTCTCTTTGATTCTTGTTGTTTCTCAGGACCTTTGCACTCAGTGTTTCTCTCCTTCCTGGCCTCTCCATCACCTCCCATACGTGCCTGGCTGATTCGCCCTCCACTCCCCTCCCCGTCTCAGCCCAAATCTCTGTCTTCAGAAAAGTGGCCTTCTCTGACTCACTCCCCACCATAGTCCCCGGGATGGGCTGTCTCCCATCGGCTTGTTCGCTGCTGTCCCCAGCACCCAGCAGCACACCTGGCACACAATAAGCACCGCATCAGTATTTGGGGGAATGGATGAACTGGCAGGAAGAGGAGGATATCCTGGGAACACCATGCCATGGGGCTTGGGAAGTGCCCACCTGGGCTTTGAAGGATGAGAAACATTTGACCAGATTCAGAGCAGGACAGTATTCCAAGCAGAGCACAGGACAAGGTGCAAAGACCAAGCGACCAGCTTTCTCTGGCAACCTGTCTGCCACCCCAGTTCTTTCATGCCCAAGCTGGGTATGTTGAGCAAGTTACCTCCCCTCTCTGAGCCTCAGTTTGCTTATCAGCAAAATGGGGGTGTTGGCAGAGACCTCTCAGATATCTCGGAGTTGCTAAGGGTGGGGTCCACAGATCCCATAGGGAAGGCTTGCGCACAGTTGGTGCTGGATAAATGCTGGGGGAACTGCTGCGGGCGAGGGGAAAGGGTTAAAGCTAGGCGCTTTTTAATTGTCAAATGACTGCGGGCGATTAGCACTGGCAGCTTCCTCAATAATCGCTCTTCTTTGTACCTGCTGGGAGCTTAATTAAAAAACAAAGAGGCTCAATTTAAAGGCCATTACTATGCTAATGTGGCCAGGCGGGCGGTGATTAAGCGGCTCGAGCAGGCTGCGGGTGGCTGGGGCGGGGCGTGGGGCGATCAGTTACCCACTAAATGGGCGGGCGGTGGGCCCTGCCTGTCCCAGAGGCCAGGTCCCGACCTGTCTTGCCCACCCTTTGCCCGTCCCCAGCCAGAGTGCAAGAGACCCAGGGATGTAGTCCCCCAGATTCTTTTCTCCTTCCCTGGCAGAGGATCCCTGTCTCTGGCAGGAAATGAGTGCCACCCACACTTTCATATGCCTCCTTTTAATTCCCGCTCTTGCTCCCTCCTCTCCGTGCTCTCCTGGGCTCAGCGTGGAGTCCTGCTCCTCTCTGGCACCTGCTTCTCAGAGTGTTCTCTCAGGCCTCTGTAGATGACTCAGCCAGGGGACTCATCCTGCCCACCCACTACAGCTATGTCCCCACAAAAAGCCCAGCACACAACAGCCCACTGGCTAGCAGCAGGTGTCAGGCTCCCAGACCTCTGGGGCACTTGCTTCCCAGGCCCCAACCACCTTCCCAACCTCCAGGAAGGCAGGAGAGTGTGGTGGTTACCAGCCCAGCTAACCAGGGGGGCCCAGCTCTGCATTTCACCAGCTGGGTGACCCATGTAAGGAAGAGACTCCCACCTCCAGTAGTGGTCACAAGGCATCGGTGAGGCCCCTGAGTGTGAAGCTTCCAGCACAGGGCTGGGCTGGTTCCTGTGAGTGAGTGCAGTGTAACGTCTAGTAGGAACGTCTGCCAGCTTCATTCACAGCCTGGATTCAAACATTCAAGCAGGAGCACAGGGCATGTGCTCAAGGGCATTGTAGGAGGAGGAAGCTTAGTCCAGATCTCAGGAAAGAGACTAGGCAGTAAGGCCCTCAGTGACTGGGCTAACAAAGTTGATGCTATTTCTGGCTGCATTAAGAGGAGCATAGGATGGGAAATAAGGGAGGAGATGGTTGGTCTTTCCCTCTGGAGGAGAGAGCTCCTGGACTCCATACCTCAAAGGCTTACGTGGACAAACTCAGGTTCATTCAGAGGGTGATTGGAATGTGGAGAAACTGCTAGGCAAGGTGGTTCAGGCCTGTAATTCCAGCACTTTGGGAGGCCAAGGCAGGTGGATCACTTGAGGTCTGAAGTTTCAGACCAGCCTGGCAACGTTGTAAAACCCCATCTCTACTAAAAATACAAAAAATTAGCTGGGCATGGTGGTGCACACCTGTAATCCCAGCTACTTGGGAGGCTGAGACAGGAGAATCGCTTGAATCTGAAAGGTCAAGGTTGCAGTGAGCTGAGATTGCACCATTGCACTCCAGCCTGGGCAACAGAGCGAGACTCTGTCAAAAAAAAAAAAAGAAAAGAAAAGAAAAGAAACGAATGTGGAGAAACTACCACAGAAGCCTAACCAACAAAGGGAGGTGTCACTGTCTTTGAGTCTCTGAAGGGCAAGAAGGAGCTCACTTAGTCTGTGGGGCCCCAGCTAAAGCTGGACATTTTAACCCAACATATGACACCCCCGAATCTGTCCCGACCGCATGGTTTTTACCCTGAGCATGTTTTTTATCAGTTGCCTGGTAAAATTTGTAGTAATAAACTTTGGTAATTTTGTTAACATTTAAAACCACCCTGCCTGAGCCTGGGGAAATTTTAACTTGGTAAAATAATCCATATAAAATATAACTGACAACAGTGAAATGACCACGGTAAGATGTGTTACTGGTCACAAATTAACCAGAGTCCATTGGCAGGATACAATATAGGCAAAAACCTGATGAGAGAGCAAAGCTTTATGGAAACTTTTTCATGAAAAATAATTTATCTCAATGAAAATAATTTTAGAGAAATAATGGGAAAAGTAGAAAATCATTGATCAAAAAGAAAGAAAATTGATCAAAAAATTAAACTGCTTTAATGGAGTTTGTTCCAGAAAACACTTGCTCAATGAAAGTTTATCAGTGTTGTTATAACCCTAATTAAAATGCTATAGTCAGCCAGGCGCAGTGGCTCATGCCTGTAATCCCAGCACTTTGAGAGGCCAAGGTGGGCGGTTCATGAGGTCAGGAGTTCAAGACTAGCATGGCCAACATGGTGAAACCCCGTCTCTACTAAAAAACACAAAAATTAGCCAGGCATGATAGTGGGCACCTGTAATCCCAGCTACTTGGGAGGCTGAGGCAGGAGAATTGCTTGAAACAAGAAGGCCGAGTTTGCAGTGAGCAGAGATCACGCCACTGCACTCCAGGCTGGGTGAAAGAGCAAGACTCCATCTCCAAAAAACAAAGCAAAACAAAAAATGCTATGGTCAGAACGCTGGGGTCAAAATATCAGCTGGGTCAACCACTTGGACGTTCTAGAGACTCCACTCCACGGAATACCTGCTTCCGCATTCCACCAGGAGCTCCCTGAAGGCTGTGACCTTGCTGATTTCCCATTATCTAGCACACAGCTTAGTCATGGTGGGTGCTTGCAAGTGCTTACAGAATAGACAAGTCGTATAGTGAAAGTTTCTGCCCTTTCGGGAGGAACTGAGTCACTACATGGGGTTTGGCACAGAGCAAGTACCTAAGTATTTGTTGGGTGGATGGAGGCATGGATGTTTGTATGGATTGCTGGTTGAGAGGGTGGATGGGTAGGGGATGGGGAGATAGATGGGTGGTGGGTGGATGGGTAAGCGGAAGGATGGATGCGTGCACACGTGGATATTCATATGGGTGGATAGATGGTTGAAGGGGTGGATGGATAGATGGTTGAAGGGGTGGGTGGATGGGGAACATGGGTAGGTAGATGGATGCATGGATGGATGGGTAGATCAATATATGATTTGATGAGAGCAAAAGAGATATGACCAGACTTCCAGCCTGACCTTTCTTTGTCACCCATATTCCAACCTGACCCACTATCTCCAGCCTGACCCATTATCTTCCTAACCCTGAAAATGGCCTCCATTTTCTTCACACCTTTGCTATTTTTCAACTTCTCCCACCCAGAATGGGCTCTCCGCTTTTCCACCTCTACAGAAAGCCTGACTCTAGCCTCACACACACACATTCCCATCCCAGCCCCAACACTTCCCCCATTGGAATCTTCTGAACTCTTTGAAGTGTCCAGAAAGTCCTTCCTGCCCCACCACTCTGCCCTCCACCTGGCTGAATGTGCTTGGCTTCAGACTGCGTGGAGCCCCCAGCCCTTCCTGGACACCTGGCTCTGGACCTGGCCTATTCTGGCCATGCAGGACTCCACAGAGAAATCCAAAGGCCTCTGCCTCCCATGGCCCAGGGTTTCCCACCTTCCACGTGTGTTGTCAGCCTTCTGGACTGTGGGGGCCATCATCCTCCCACAATCTCAGTGCCCCCAGCCCAGGCCAGAGGCCCAGCAGCTCCATGCTCATGAAGCAAGTGCAAAGTTGTTTTGGGAGGAGGCCAGGGCAGATGAGGTTAAAGCAGGAAAGGACTTCAAGAACAAGGAGGTCCGAGAAGCCAAGCACAGAGGCTGGGAGGGTGAGCAGGAGCTCGGGGACGCTGTGTGCCAGGCTGAAACCCCAGCTCAGACACTAAGCAGCCGTGTGCCCTCTCCAAGCACCACTTTCCTCTCTAGCAAAGAGTGCTGGTGCCGATCTCTCGGGGGTCTGATGGAAGAGGAGCCCATGGGCAAATAAAGCACAGAGCCTGCTTTGTGGAAAATAGTCCATACATCTTAGTAAACAATAATAATGACAATCATGACTGTTGGATTTGGCAACCAGGAGCTGGTGACCTCAGTGAGAATAGGCGAAGGTACCTGGGACCAGCTCAAAGAGTTTAATGAGCAAGTGGGAGGAGAAGGTTCCTACTACAGACCAGGAGAGGGCCTGGCTCATAGTAGGTGTCGGGTAAGTGTTAGATGAGTGGGGGAATCAAAAAATCATCAGATGTATTGAATTCACTAGTGAAGGGCCAGAAAGAAGAGAGAAGAGGGTGAACCCAAAAGTTCGTGAAATAATACAGGTAAAGCCCTTTACGTGGTCCCTGGTGCATAGCTCGAAGCCTTTCTGATGCCTGGTTGGCTCAGGATTTTCTGCAGCTCTTCTATCCTGGACTCAAGTCCCAAGTTCAGCCAGAAAGGATGCAGGGAAGGATTGTCAGAGGGATGTGATGCTCCACCTCCTACCTGTACCTGACCTGTCTTGCCGATGGCAGGACGGCTCCTGCCTGTCACCAGGGAAGGTCTGGCCCCACAGAAGCCTCCATATTCCCACCACCCATTGGAAGTCAGAGCCCCAAAGGTGGGAAACCAGTTGTCAGCTGCCAAGCCACATGGGCACGGCTGCTCACCCTGTAGTAGTGTGTCTGTAAATGTGTATCTCTGGGTGTGTCTCCATCCTGGCAGCCCCCACACAGCATCTCCAGCCTGGGCCTCTCCCTGAACTCCAGCCTTGCACAAGCAATTGTCCCTGGACCTATCCACATGGCTGCCTAGAAGGCAGCTCAGACCTAAGACATCCAGGGCTGCGCTCCCGTTCTTCCCCGCACCTCGCCACAGACGCCGTGTCCTCTAATGGCAACTCCGTTATTCCAGATGCTCAGGCCAGGAGATCTTGGACTCATCCCCGATGCCATCCTTTCTCTCACATCCTCTCGGGTCCCTGTCTGCCTTGTCAAGGCTTCCCCTGCCCTCCTGGCTCTGAGCTTACAGCCTCATTGTGCTAACTTCTCAAAGCCACTCCCTGCTCCTCCCTCTAACCCGATGCACCCCTACAAGTTGCCTAAGGAAGGTGGTTAAAATGCCAGTCAGGGCCGGGTGCGGTGCCTCATGCCTATAATCCCAGCACTTTGGGAGGTTGAGGTAGATGGATCATTTGAGGTCAGGAGTTCGTGACCAGCCTAGCCAACATGGTGAAACCCCATCTCTACTAAAAATATAAAAATTAGCCAGGCATGGTGGCGTGTGCCTGTAGTCCCAGCTACTTGGGAGGCTGAGGCAGGAGAATCGCTGGTACTCAGGAAGTAGAGGTTGCACCGAGCCAAGATCGCACCACCGCACTCCAGCCTGTATGACAGAGCAACACTCTGTCCCCATAAAGAAATAAAACTTAAAAATTAAATGCCAATCAGATCAAAGCGCCCCCACCCAAAACCTTCCCAGGGTCCCTGTCTCATGTGATCTGTCCCCTCTGTCCCCCATCTCTGCCTGTACCTTGTCCCCTGAGTGCATCTGCTCCAGCCACACCCCAGATACTCGGTCCCCAGGGCATTTTGTTTTGTTTTGTTTTGTTTTGTTTTTCCAGAGATGTGCTTTGGCCATGTTGCCCAGGCTGGTCTCAAACTTCTGGTCTCAAGCAATCTATACACCCTAGCCTCCCAAAGTGCTGGGATTCCAGGAGTCAGCCACGGAGCTTGGCCTCCTTGGGTCCTTTGCACTGGCTGCTCCCTCTGCAGGGAAATCCTTCCCCCAATATTGTAGATACCACCCCCAGGTGTCTGCTGCAATGTGTGCCTCAGTCATGCCTCTGACTGTTCCTTCTAAAGCTACAGCCCCGTCTCTCTTCCCTGTCTCACTCTTCTTTGCCTTGTAGTCACCATTCGTCATACTCTGTATGAAATAGAGTTATCTATGTGTTAAAATAGATCAGTGTTACTGTCCTTCCGCCCATGAGAATGTCCTCCACTGATGAGAAGGAGCTGAGGGTGGGGGCGTTGGTAAGGGCTGTGCCTCTGCTCACTGCTTTAGCCCCACCTCCAGACAACGCTGGACACCACACAAAGGAGGCACTAAAGAAATATTTGTAGAGCTGGGCACGGTGGCTCATGCCTGTAATCCCAGCACTTTGGGAGGCTGAGGCAGGCGGATCACGAGGTCAAGAGAAGGAGACTAACACAGTGAAACCCCGTCTCTACTAAAAATACGAAAAATTAGCCGGGCGTAGTGGCACATGCCTGTAAGTCCCAGCTACTTGGGAGGCTGAGGCGGGAGAATCACTTGAACCCAGGAGGCGGAGGTTGCAGTGAGCCGAGATCGTGCCACTCCAGCCTGGGCGACAGAGCAAGACTCCATCTCAAAAAAAAAGGAAAGAAAAAAAGAAATATTTGTGGAATCGCCAAATGTGCATGTGGGCCTCCCTGGCCAGGCTGGCTCGGGATGGCTCCCCGGGCTCCCGGCTGTGCCCGTCCCTCCCTGTCCCCAGCCCGTGACCTCCAGACCCGGTTGAGGGCTCCCAACAGCGCCCCTGGCGCGGATCAAAGGGCCGAGGGGCCAGCGGCCCCGCACAGCTGTGTCTGCGCCCGAGCCGCAGGAAGCGCCGGGGCAGCCCTCGCGGCAGGCCCGGCCCCGGCGCGGCGAGGAGGCCTGGGGAGGCCGGGAGGCCGGGAGAGGCCCCGCGAGGCCCGCAGAACGCCAGCCTCGCTGCGCATTCCAGCTGCGTGATTGACGCGCGCACCGGGGCCCCCGCCTGCGGCTCTCGCCGCCACCCGCCCGGCCCGCAGCCGCCGCATCAAAGCAGATGTTTGCAGCTGGTTTGAGTTGGATCCCCATCAACAGGCCCTTTTTTGTCTCAAAATAAAAAACAGCTACGCCCGGAATGATAAGGACGCGGCAGGCACGTGGGGGAGATGTCAGCGAGTCCGGCAGGGAGGAGGCCGGGAGGCTCCCTCTCCAAGTGACAGGCTGACTCTAGCAGCAGCAGCTGCCGCGGCCCCCCGCCCCCGAGAGTGTCTAGAGTCCTGTCCCCTAGCTCCTGTGAACTGCAGTTCATCCTTCAACGGGCATCATCAGAGCCTCCCACAGTCATAACATCAGCCACCACACTGAGCGCTTACTGTCAGAAAGAAAGGCTCTATGGTCGTGCCATCCTGGGCACCTCCCACCAGCCTAGGGAGGAGGTGTGACACAGGGAGGTCAGTACATTTTGATGATTACCTGTAAGGTGGGCATTGGGATCGCCAGCTTTCAAATGGAAAAACCAGTTCAGAGAGTGGAGGTGGCTTGCCCCAGGCCAGGCAGCTAGGAAATGGCAGAGCTGGGATTCAAACTGACTCCTCTGCCTCCAGAACCAGGTTCTTAAGTATGTATCATGTCACCTTTTCCAGGAAGTCCCCAGATGGACTCTTGCTGCTTTCTGTGCCTCTCAGCTTGCCCAGCGTGCCCCCAGTACCCCACCCAAGCATGAGATTCCGTCCAACTCATGCCCCAAGCATCTTCCATGATCCCAGCCCAGACTCAGTCTCCATGGGTGTTTGCTGGATAAACGTGAGAGGGTGTAGCCGGTGGGGACAGAAGGGCTGCAATTGCAGGGGCCAAACCTCATGATCCCCATGGAGGGAGGAAGGTGTTTCCAGCAGTGGTTGCAGCAAGGGCTGTGGGGCTTGGGCATGGAGAGGCCCTAAAGGAAACCAGCCCAGAATCTTCCTGGTCCCCAGTGCAGCCTATACCTACAAAGGGACAGACAGGGAGAGCACAGACCCAGCAGTGCAATTAGGGCGCTTCAGACAGAAATGGGACATAGCAAAGAGGAAGTTCCAGAGACTTAGATTGGGGAGGAGGAGGGAGCACACACCTATTGAGATCCCTCCTGGACCAAGCCTTCCCACATGGGTTAAAATCACCAGATTTTCAATTACCCAGGGAGGGAAAGGTCAAACCCCCATTTTACAGAACAGGAATCTGAGCCTTGGAGAAGGGGGGTGACTCACTGGAGGCTGTGCAGCTGGCAGTGGAGGTGTGGGAGCCACCCCTGAAAATGGAGTGGGGACTGACAGAGCTCTTGAGTGAGCAGAAGGAAGGGTCATGGGACAGAGGGTCCCATTGGCCCCCACTTTGAGTCAGATGTCCAGGCCTGGTCCAATCACTTCAGGTCACAAGAGTCACTTAGTGACAGACATGGTACCCCCAGGGTCTTTCCCTAGATACAGGGGATGAGGGTGCTTTTGGGGTGGAGGACTCCCAGCCCTGCAGGAGGCATGCATGGAGCTCCACGGATACAAAGTGAACAAACTGGACTCCAAGTTGTGTCATTGTGAAGGGGCTTGGGGGTGAGAGGGCAAGTTCACTTACCTTGTTACCTGGTGGCAATCTCAGACCCCTAGGAGTAGAATACCTGGTGTTTTCTTGTGCTACCTGGCTGCCCATTTCATTTCACACAAGGTTGTGCATTCATTTGACAAACACTCACTAACCACGTCCTCCATGCCAGAGCCTAGGGAGTAAATTAGACCCTAGGTCAGTAGGGGCTGCAGACACACAAATAACTAGAGAGTGGCTGGGATTCTGGGCATCAGGGAAGGCTTCACAGAGGAGGTGACACTTGAATTGGGTCTAAAAGGATGGAGAGGAGTTTAGCAAGATGCAAAGGAAGCAGGTAGAGAAGCCAGGCCTTGGAAGCAGATGGAATTTTAAGCACTAAGGGAGCAAGAAGGGACTTGCTATGTTCAGGGAGTGGTGAGAAGCCTGGCAGCGAGAGCCGGGTGTCACGGGGCGGGCGGGGCCTTGAGTGCCACAGTGAGGTCTTTGGGCTCATCCTGACATTTTTGGGTGCTCTTGGACATTCGGAAGTGAAGGGGGTTTGTAATCTGATTTAACTTGATGAGGAGGCAAGACCAAACTTTGGATGTCTCTCCCCTAACCTTCTGCTTTCTCTATGAAGTGGGAGGTGGCAGTGTTCTGGACAAGGCTGTGGGCTAGGGGCTGGATAGGGTTGCGCTGATGGGTGGAAGAGGCCCACTGAGAGTGGGGAGACACTCATGGAGTATGGAGTGTGAATTGTTCTAAGAACCCAAGGAAGAGCCACATAAACTGTAAAGGGCAGTAACGGGGTGTGGGAATGGCACTGAGGAGAGGGTAGGAGATCTTGACTCAGCAAGGATGGTAAGCAGAAGTCAGGAAGTCTTGGAGAGTTGATAACAGTGATCACAATCGCTGTTTATGGAGTCCATCTCATGGGCCCAGCCCTGTAAGGCAGTCTCTGTCATCATCCCCATTGGACAGATGGGGACACAGGCTCAAGAGAAGGGACTTGTGCAAGATTCCAGTGCTAGGAAGTGGTAGGGCCGGGATTCCAAGCCTGGCGTCTGCTGTCTGGACCCTAAGATCTGCACATGAAGACCTGCTTGAAGAAGCTGCAGTGTTCCCAGGACATTAGGAAGCCAATGTTATTGGAGGTAAAAGAATCAGCCATACTCTGTGTGTCTCTTCAGTTGTTAATGAATCAGCCATACTCTGTGTGTCTCTTAAGAAATTAATCAGAGTTGTAATCCATGTTCAGATGCTCCTGAAAAAATTGGTTTTCAGGAGTTTTGTTTATTAGCCTTATGAGTTTAATAAATTGAGCATTAAACAAATAAACCTATAAAAACTCAGAGGATATGGAGATATCTTCTCACACCCTGGGACTCTTCCAAGGAAGGACATCCCCAAAAATGGAATTTCTTACTCCATAATCTCAGATGATCCCACCAGGGGAGGAAAGTGTTTGCCAGTGGGGGAGATGCAAATGCCCAGCCCCACCTTCTGGGAGCCGGGCTCATGCTGAGTAATAAGAACTTGGGGTGAATCGGCTCCCAAGTCTCAGGAATAGACAGGCACGGGCATGGTACCTGGGGCCCAGGGCAAGCACGGCTTATGGGCAAAGGGACGCTGAGATGTACAGAGCAGGGAGGGAGTATCTGGTGATGCTGCTATGTGACCTTGAAAGAGTGACCTGGCCTGTGTACCTTACTGTGCTCATCTGTAAAATGGTAATAATGGAAACAGCATCTTCCTTTCAGGACTTTATGAGGACTGAATGAGGTGACACACGTAGCTGATAACTGAGCATTATTAGTGCTCAATAATGTTCTGAGACTGATAATGGAGCCAGGAGTCCTCTGTCCAGATCAGCCCAGACAAGCTGGAAGGGCTGGCCAGAGCCCAGGGTGGTGGTGAGAAGGAGGCACAGCGGGGCTCTGAAAACCCAGTCAATGTTAGGGTGGGAGGCTGCAGGCTGCCCCCAGGAATCGTGGAGATCCTAGCAAGGGTGAGTGACAAAGGCGTTTTGGGCACACACCGAACCAAAGAAAGTCAGAGAAAGGGTAGACTTCTGTGGAGGACCTCCTTCATGCCAGTGTGGTGCCAAGGGCTTTAAAGGAATCCAGCCCCTGCCAACAACCCCGTGGTTGGGGATGATCATTCCCATTTTTTTTATTTTTTATTTTTTTGAGATGGAGTCTCACTCTGTCGCCCAGGCCGGAGTGCAGTGACGCAGTCTCGGCTCACTACAACCTCTGCCTCCTGGGTTCGAGAGATTCTCCTGCCTCAGCCTCCCAAGTAACTAGGACTACAGGTGTGTGCCACCACACCCGGCTAATTTTTTGTATTTTTAGTAGAGACAGGGTTTCGCCATGTTGGCTGAGCTGATCTTGAACTCCTGACCTCAAGTGATCTGCCTGCCTCGGCCTCCCAAAGTGCTGGGATTACATACATAAACCACCGCGCCTGGCCTGATCATTCCCATTTTATAGATGAAGAATTTGAGGCTCAGAGAGGTCAAATGCCTTGCCTAAAGCCACACAGCAAGGAAGTTATGGAGGCTGTGCCTGCCACACCCATTGCTTTACACTGACAGCTCACTACATCTTCATGCTGAGATGCAGGCAGTGTCATTCAGCCCATTGTACAGATACATGAGCTGAGGCTCGAGAAGACAAAATTACTTGCCCGGTTACCAGCTAACAATTGGTGGGACAAGGCATGGAACTCAAGTCCACGTGATTCCACTGCCACCTGTCTGTGGCTGGGCCTGCTTCTGGGACTGGCTCCAAAGTCCTCCGTGGTAGGAGGCACGAAGAGAGGGGGAATGGGGGCTCACAGAGAAGAGGGGACCCCGCTGGTATCCCCAACCCCTCCCACACACGCCATTAGTCGCTCTCACCCCAGAACAGTAGACAAAGGCATCCTGGTAATAGGGAGTGAGTATTTCATGCGTCCCCCCCGATGTTTTATTGGGTGGAGAGATGCTTGGAGACCAAACGGATGGCGCATTCTGTTTATAAAGTGCATGCAGTTTGTTTTATTTCCTGAGTTTTTGCAATCTAGATAACAGATGATGCCCTGAGTGGCTGGCGCTGCCTCCATAATGGCGGCACCGAGCCTTTGGAGAAGTATTAATAATAGATTGTGTTGATGAGTTTGGAGAAAGTAGCAATCGACCCCCTGCTGCCAAGGCATTAGCGCGGCTATTCTGCACACAGCCAGCACCATGGCTTTGACTGCAAATGCAGGTCACCCGCCCTGCTGCCCCCTCCCAAGCCTAAGAAGGGCTTCTCTCTGGGAGCCACCCGAGGTGTGCTGACCCTGGCCTGGGACCCTGAGACCCTGGCCCTGCCATGCTAGCAACAACATGGCCAGTGTCTGTCCACTGGGAGGCCACAGAGTTCAGGCTGCAGACCTTAGTGGGACCACTAGTTCAGGTAGAGCGTGGGGAGGGGACAGAGGGGCACTGGGGGTTGGGAGAGGAGTGCCCTCCATGTCAGAGCGGCAGGTTCTACAAACCCAGGCTGATTCCTCAGCCCCTCGGTAGAGCTGGACGGAAAGCCGGATTCCCAGGGCCTCTGCCTAAAGCGGTCACTGACAGTTGGGTAGATTGTGCCCTGAACAAGGTGATACAGCCAGAGGGCCAAAATAGAGCCAAAATCCAGCCCACGTTCCCCTTGCAGAGCCATGCCCTGTGGGCTGGTGGGGTCCAGCGTGTCCACAGCAGAGCCTGGCCTCAGCCTCGGCTCACTCCAGGCCTTTACTCACCTGCTCCGTGAACACTCACAGACGCCCCCTTGAGGATCGGATGGGGCCAGGTCCTGTCTTGTGGAACCCCAGTAGAGTTGGTAGAGTAGGGCACCGACAGGGACAGGCATGTCACTCCACTGTGATACCCACACACCGAGTTACATGCTCAGCATCCTCGAATCCGGACAACCACCTTCAGGAAGGGCTTGACATCTCCATTTTACAGGAGTAAACTAGGGGAAGTTCAGGGGAGCATAGAGGAGGCCACCTCCCCCACACTGGGGCATCAGAGAAGGCTTCCCAGAGGAGGCGGAATTGGAGTTGGGCATTGCAGGATGAGTAGGAGCCTATTGGGTAGAATAGAGGTGGGTGGCAGGGGTTACTGGGCGTGCCCCCAGCTGAGTGCCCTGGCCAGTGTGCGGGCAGCAGGCAGAGCTCAAAGTGGCCCTGCCTACTTCACCCCACCAGCTCGCCATGGGTGGTTCTGACGGCAGCCCCGAGAAGGGAGGCAGGCGATGCCTCCCATTTATGGCCATTTCTGTTCCAGAACCGATTAGTAGAGAATTGCAGCTGTAATCTGTGCCCGTGATGGCGGGCCATAAAGAGGGATGGGATGTGCACAGCACTCCCAAGGTGGCGCCTGCAGACGTGGCCCGGGGATGCCGGGAATGAAAAATGGTTTTAATTCCCTCCCAGCAGCAATAATTTGATTCTTCATAAATTTTTCCATCAAAGTGTTGTTGAGCTGAGTTCCCACAGAGCAGGACACGTGACAGGGTGGAGGAGTGTCAGGAGGAGCGGTCAGCAGACACAGCGGAGGAGGGTGTGCTGCCCAGCCCCTCCTGCCAGTGCTGGCTAGGGCCCGGAGACCCCTGCCCTCATTTGTCTGCGGAGATGATGGGAGACGGAACCACTTTGTCAACGTGAGAACTGGATTACGCTCAGCCTGGGAGTTGGCTCCAGCATTTGCTACCCATGCTACCCAGAGCGAGTGACTCTGCCTCTTAGCACCTCAATTTCCTCATCTCTAAAATGGGGTTAATGTTCATTCTCTTCTTTTAGGGTTGTTGCAAGGATTAAATGCATCTCTGCACATAAGGCGCTTGGAGCAGGGCTGGCACTCTGTACGTGCTCAGTAAATATCTGTTCATGATGAAGATGCGTAAGCTGAGACAGAGGGATAGGAAGATGTTAGCCAAGCCAAAGGATGGAGAAAGAACGTGTTGAAAGGCTGCCATGATGGTGCTTTAGGGAAACTTCAGGCTGTTCTTTGGGGCTGCAGCCTGGGGAAGCAGAGGGTAGAGAGGGGAGAGGCAGGATCATGAAGGGCCTTGAGTGCCAGCCTCAGGAGCTCGGATGTTCTCCTAAGGCCCATGGAAGCCATGGAAGAGTCTGGAGCAGGGAAGCAGCTTCATCCGATTTGTATTTTAGAAAGATCCCCCTGGCTCCTGTGTGTGTGATGGCTCCTGTGTGGGCTGGGGTTTGAAGAATTGAAGGGTCCGGGAGCCCAGGGAAGGGACCAGGCAGCTGCTCGGGCAGTAGAGGAGGGGCCCAGGCTGGGCAGTGGGTTAGACAGGCCTGGGAGTTGCTTGGATGTGTTGGTAAGGGAGAATCAGAGGAGAGGCAGACGGGGGACTTGAGGAGAAAGGGATCCTCTCCAGACGGGGCCTGACCTGGCCCCCAGGGAAAGTTTGGGTGGACCCTGCACACTGCCCTCTAGTGGCCACCATGTCTCTGAGCTGGAAGGGCCCTGAGCTGCCTCACCTGGGACAGGTGACTCTCTAGGCAGGATGCCAACATCCACCCCAGGGCCACTGGGGGCCTGTAGGCAGAAGAATAGGGCTACAGGGCCCTCCTACTGTCTTGCCCAGTGCCCAAGGGGGGCCTCTCCCTCCCACCTGGGCCTGAGGGTCAGGGTGGCAAGAGGGAGAGGCCCTCAGCAGGAGTGGCCTCTGGGAGGGACTTCTGAGCACAGCCCACGCACCCTCATTGTGCATCCACAGGCTGTTCGCGGCCAAGTGCAGCGGCTGCATGGAGAAGATTGCCCCCACCGAGTTCGTGATGCGGGCGCTGGAGTGCGTGTACCACCTGGGCTGCTTCTGCTGCTGCGTGTGTGAGCGGCAGCTACGCAAGGGCGACGAGTTCGTGCTCAAGGAGGGCCAGCTGCTGTGCAAGGGTGACTACGAGAAGGAGAAGGACCTGCTCAGCTCCGTGAGCCCCGACGAGTCCGACTCCGGTGAGGCCTGGCCTGAGCTGGGGACAGGCCTCAGGGATGGGGCTCGCCGGGGTGTCCTGGGGGGTAGTCCTGGCTGGAGAAGCCACCTCCTGCTTCCAGGACCTGAGCTGGACACAGACGGTGCATGCACATCCCCATGCACACACACACTGACGTGTCCATCTACGTGCACATGACACAAACGTGCATCCCCCCAGGCTCATAAAATGTGCTCTGCTCACTACCTAAGAGCTACACATCCATACATATAAACACATGTGTGGTCACGTGTACACACAAGCACATAAGATGCACGCAGGAATATCCCTACCCTGAGCATATGTACAGGTACATAAATGTGGAGATACATGTTCACATACCTGGGAATGCAAAAACCGCACTTAAGCATACGCACACATATGTGCGTGACACAGCACATGTGTGCACTAAACACCAATCCACATGACTGCACATGCATGTTTGTACACATGCTCACATGTACTGTGGATTGCACATGTGTGCACACACACAGTTCTTGTTCTCTGGCCCACCCCCCTTGTGCTCTCTTCCTTGATGCGCCCTCCACCCCCACCCCACCCCACACCCCCGCAGCACAGCTCCACAGGGGTCCTCACCAGCACCTGCTCCACAGGCTTGGGACACCTGAGAGGCAGGGACCTGGTGTGCTCTCCCCTCCTTGGCCCCCTGAAACCTTCATCAGGGGAAGCAAACAGCCCCGAGCTATCCTGTTTCCCAGCTGAGGGGTAGGGGCTGGGCCCTTTGCGCTTGAGGGAAAGACCCCATTTCCCAGGGTGAAGGACCCTCCCTACTCTGCTCTAGCCCCCAAAAGGACAAGGCCAGTTTGGAACCCTCCTGGCAGACAGGGCAAGCCTGGCCGGGAATCAGCCTTAAGGAGGGAAAGCCCAGGAAGTGGCTTCAGCCCTCGTTTGTGGGAACAGTGGGGAAGGACTGGAGCAGGCTGCATGGAGAGGAGGAGTCCCGGTCCGCCAGGCCCCGTGGTAACCTGCAGTCCTGTGGCAACAGGGTCTGCCATATGGGAAGGGCTTGCCATGGCCAGCAGCGAGCGAGCCACCATCTGTCCCTACCCCTCCCTGGGCAGGGCACCGCTGCAGCCGGCCCCATGGCTATCTGGACTCCTGAGGAAGAGCAGAGGCTGGCCAGGTGCCAGTGATCCCCTCATGCCAGGCCCAGCAGAGGGGGTCTCAGTGGGAGGAGATCACCCCCTACACTCCAAGAAGGACAGGATGGAAGAAGGGAGACCAGCCCAGGGGGCAGCAGGAGGCCCAGTGGTGGCTAGGGGGAAATGGCCCAGTGGATGGCTTGGCCATCCATCTGGGGCTGGCATTTCTGAGACCCAAACCTGGGGCGTGGAAGTGCCGTGTGTGCGTGGTTGGTGTGGCTGTAGTGCTGGGTGAATGCACACACTGTGTGTCTGTTCACATGCATGCATGCCTGTCCATTACTGCCCATGAGCATGGGCCCGTGTGTGTGAATACACCGGTGAGCCACTTGTACCAGCAGGTGTGTGCGTCTTATGAGTGTGTGCGTACGCGATGCTCACGAGCACTCTTGCTTGAATATCTGCGGTGCATGTCTTTGCTTGCATATTTCTGCATATGTCCACACATGGAGCCATGTGCACGACCGTGTGTGTGTGCCTGTGTGCCTGTTCCCCGCGTGGGCCTGGCTTCCTGAGTGTGTGTGCGGCCACATGTACGTGTGCGCACGCCCATGCTGTGGTTGTCTGAGGCACACCTGTGTGAGTTCCTGTGCAGGTGGGGCTGTGGCCCAGGATGAGGAAGTGAGGAGTGTGTGCCGGGGAACGGACTCGCAGGGTACAGCGGGCAGGAGACGAGGGGCCAGGTGACGAAGGGCCTGAGGGCCAGGGGAGCGAAGTAGGCCTTATCCTGCGGGAACTGGGGAGCCATGGCATGTGTCAGTAGAGGGGTGCAGTCTCCTGTCGGGCGGCAGCTTGCTGAAGGGGACAAGGCTGAGGCCTGGGCTGTCCCCGGCCCTTCCTGACAGGCCGGGTCGTGTCCCCCACAGTGAAGAGTGAGGACGAAGATGGGGACATGAAGCCGGCCAAGGGGCAAGGCAGCCAGAGCAAGGGCAGCGGGGATGACGGGAAGGACCCAAGGAGGCCCAAGCGACCCCGGACCATCCTCACCACGCAGCAGCGAAGAGCCTTCAAGGCCTCCTTCGAGGTCTCGTCCAAGCCCTGCCGAAAGGTAAGAGGCAGCTAGGGGGTGGGGCTGAGGGCTGCCTTTCTGGATACCACCCCCTGCTCCTGCTGGGGATAGGGACATCCCTCCATCTCTCCCCCACATCCCGTCATCCCCTTAAACCCACCGTCTCCCGGCTGCTGCCCCTGGAGGGCCTGACCTGTCCACCTCTCTCTGGGCCAGGTCCGAGAGACGCTGGCAGCTGAGACGGGCCTCAGTGTGCGCGTGGTCCAGGTCTGGTTTCAGAACCAAAGAGCAAAGGTAAGAGGCCACCCCCACCCCTGCTGGCCCCAGGTGGGGTGGGAGTAGAGGGGGCAGCCAGAAGACAGGGGTCCAGAGGGGGTGGGGCTGGCCA
This sequence comes from Cacajao melanocephalus, assembly GCA_963573385.1. Lineage (NCBI taxonomy): Eukaryota > Metazoa > Chordata > Mammalia > Primates > Pitheciidae > Cacajao > Cacajao melanocephalus. The sequence goes on along the minus strand of CAUYLG010012203.1, from coordinate 55,751 downwards.
TGCCTGGGGGGAGGGGCGGCACCGGCCTGAACCAGGTCTCCCTGCAGATGAAGAAGCTGGCTCGGCGGCACCAGCAGCAACAGGAGCAGCAGAACTCCCAGCGGCTGGGCCAGGGTGAGCTGGGGCCCGGGCTGTGCCTGTCCCAGGGTTAGGGACCAAGGGACCCAGGATGTTTCCTTGAACAAAACTTCCGAAAAGCCTTCCACCAAGGCCATTAGAGCTCAGGGAACTTCTGCCTTAAAACCACGGAGACATAGAGAAATAGAGAAGCCATGAGGACTAGGGGACCCAGGGAGGAGAGACAGAGTGGCAGCTTGGAGGGCTGGCAGAATTCCTGCAATCAAAACAGGAACCCTCTACTCACGCTCACTGCATGCAGACGTGGGGCTCAGCCTTCAGCACACGCCATCTTACGCCGTCCTCACAGATCACTGCAAGGGAGGGTATTGCCATGTCCCGTTTCACAGATGAGGAAACTGAGGGACTGCCTGGGATCCCTCAGCCAGTCAGGTGCAAAGCTGGACCTCAGCCTCCAGCCTGGCACTCAGAGCCTGTGCCTTTAACAGGACAGTACCCCACTGCTGGAATTCTGCAGGCAAAGCTTGTCCGGGTGCGAGGGTCCTGCTGAGGCATGAGGGACTGGTTTCAGGAACATGAGTCAGGCCCCTCATCACTGGGCTTCACCAAAAATGCTGTTTCCACATCAGAATCTCGAGCCAGCACTGGCTCCTGGGCCCCATGAGACATGGAGCCTTCAAGGCCATGAAGGGAGGAGCAGGGAGCAATCTGGGACTGCAGAAGTGGGTAGGGGACAGAGCTGCCTGCTCCCCCATGAGAGGGAGGCTTCTGGGCAGATGATAGGGCACTGGGGGCCAGGCCAGTGTCCTAGGCTGGACTCAGCTTCTAAGGACACAGCCTCAGAGCCTGCTTCTTCCTTGCTCCCCCTCTGCCCCTTCCAAGGCTACCCTCACTGCCTCTGGTCTCCCAGCCAGGTCTTGGGCTGTGTCTCACCCCTGTGTTCCCAGCTACTTCCTGGACACAGCCACCCTGAGAAGGTCCCACAGTCCCCCCAGCTCATCCCAGCCCATGCCACACCCTCCCTCCTGCCTCCCTCCCTCCTGCCCCCCTCCCTCCTGCCCACACACACATTGGCATGCCCTTCTCCTCCCCACCCCATCTCTGCAAATGCCACCACTGTCCACTCTGTCTATGCCAGGAACCAGGATTCACCTCTGACCCTAATTGTCCCACGCAGTGACAGCTGAGATGCCAAGTTGGGGAGTGAAGTCTCATGTCTCTCGCACCCTCCCAGGAGCTGTCTCCCACAGCAACCTTGACAGAGACCCTGCCCTTCCTCTGGCTTCCTCCCCCACTGGTCCCAGCCTTGGTGTCTCCCTCCAGCCTTTCTAGTCCTCACCTGCCAAGACCCTTCTGTGGCTCCCAACAGCTGCAGGGCCCCCACCAGGGCTCCCCATGACCTGCGGTCCCTCTCGGCTGGTCTCCCCACACACCGACCTCTCTCCCTGGCTCTCAGCCCGCGTGCTGCACCCTTACCCACCGCCGGTCTGTCTCCTCTGTGCCTTTGCTGTCCCTCAGCCTGGCTTGCCTCCCCTGCTCCGGCCTGTCGAGCCCCTGCTAGTTCTTTAAGTCACACTGGGGTGGGGGCCCTTTCCTCCAGGAAGCCTTCCCGGGGCCTCTTTGGCCTGGGTCTGGGACCTTGGCACTCCCCGATGCAGGGCAGAGTTGCTATTGCCTGTGTGGGGTCTGCCTCCCCTGCTCCCTGGATCCCCTGGGTAGGTGGGGTGATGGGAGGAAAGAAGATAGGGAGGGAGGACTCTGGCTTTTAGTAAACTGAGTCTGCAGGAGGAGCTGGAGCATGCACCTGGGGAAGGGGCTGGGGAGTCAGTGTCTGGACAGCTTCAGCTAGAGAGGGGTGCCTGGGAGTCCCAAGGAGGCCAGAAGGGGAGGCTGCTGGGGAAGCCGGGCCATGGGGTGCAGCCGGGAGGGCGTGGGCTGGGCCAGTGGGTGAAGGCTCAGTGTGTCCCCAGAGGTCCTGTCCAGCCGAATGGAGGGCATGATGGCTTCCTACACGCCGCTGGCACCGCCACAGCAGCAGATCGTGGCCATGGAGCAGAGCCCCTACGGCAGCAGCGACCCCTTCCAGCAGGGCCTCACGCCGCCCCAAATGCCAGGTGACCACATGAACCCCTATGGTAAGCCGCCCTACCCCTGCCCCCCACCCCAGCACAACCCCTGCCCCCTGCCAGGCCGGGCAGGCCTGGGGCCATGACAGCCACCTGCTGCCCCAGGGCTCAGGCAGCGTAGCCAGCACAGCCCTCCTGCCTCCTGCTGACAGGAAAGGCCTCGGCCCCTCTTGGGTGGCACTGGCCAGCAGGCCATCCCGCCACTCCTTGGCCTCCAGTCACACAGCCTACAGGACTAGCAGGGCCGCCAGGAGTCCCAGCCTGCATTCCGGTCCTGACACCCCTTCTGCCCCCCAGGGAATGACTCCATCTTCCACGACATCGACAGCGATACCTCCTTAACCAGCCTCAGCGACTGCTTCCTCGGCTCCTCAGACGTCGGCTCCCTGCAGGCCCGTGTGGGGAACCCCATTGACCGGCTCTACTCCATGCAGAGTTCCTACTTTGCCTCCTGAGAGCCAGCCGGGGCGCACGGACGCTTGGGCAGGGGCCTGGGGGGGACCGCCAGCCTCCGCGGCCAGCCTAGCCACCATGCCCTGCTCTCTGCACAGACTACAGACAGCCATACGGTGCCCTCCCCTCGGCCGGCCGGGCCTGGCCACTGTGCCCATGGGGTACAGCCAGACCGGTAGATGGGCACAGCCTGGGCAGGGGCTGTGTCCTGCCCACAGAGACCTTGTCATCCCCAGGGACCCAGAGCTCTTGGACAGCTGCCCGCCTCCCAGCCCCACCTCGGCCTCCATCGCCTCCTCCCCATCTCTTTTTTGGGAAGCTTAAATTCTCTCTATTTTTTTAAATGTCCTCTCTGTGTCCATGGCCCTCCATGCAAGCCCCCAAGACAATGGTGTCATGAGGCGGTGACCTGAGAAGCGTGTGTACCTGTGCCCCAGCAGGGAAGGGGTGGCCTCTAGGGGCAGGCCCACTGCCTGGAACCACCCCCCTCCCCAGCCTGAGCCTGGAGCAGCAGTGGGGAAGGCCCAAGGGGGAGGCACAGTAGGGAGGTGGGCTTGTGGCATGAGCCTGGCCAGGCGCGAAGGGACAGAGAGGCACGTGCAGACGCGTGCACACTTGCAGGCAGACCCACGTGAACACGCACACAGCTTTGTGGGGACCCCAAAAGGGATGGGGTGCTCAGTGGGTCTGCCCTGGCCTGTCAGAAAGGGAAAAGGAGGCCAGATAGGGACAGGGAACCCCTGCTTCTTAGAGCGATTGGAGAGGGAGAAGAGGTAAGCTTGAAGCATGCAGATCCAGCTGTATCCCAGCCTGGGCCCAGATGGGGGCTTCCTGGGCAGGGAGGGCAGCCCCAGGCCCCACCAACTCTCGAGGCAGATGGAGCCCCTAGAACCAGGTAGCATCAGGCCAGATGGCAGAAATTCCATGTGGTCAGGGACCTCAAAAGCACCTGCTGGGCACCCCATCTGCAATGTGGTCCTCTCCCCAGCCCTTCTGCCTCCCCTCACATACCTCCAGTGACAAGGGGCTCACTACATCAGTGAGCCAAGGCAGCTGTGCCTTCCTGCTTCCCAGAGCCAGGCTTCTCCAGCTCTTCCTCTTAACATTGTCCCCCTATCAGGCCTCCAGCTGTCCCTGTGGGGCAGGTATCACTTCACCTTCCCACTGATGTCAGCTGGCCAGAAGAGAGCAGGCACATCCCTCTCTGGCTGTGGCACCCTGCCTTTGTTAATGTGGCCTGAAAACCAATGAGTGATTTGGCCACATGACCTTGGAAAGTCACCCTGCCCTGCTGTAACTAAATCCCTGGGCCCCACACACAGGTGACAGCTAAGCCACATCTCTTCCCTGTGTATACGCAGGATGATGGGGGCACTTATTGTGTGGACCGAGTGAGAGACCGTACCCTCTTTCCTGTTCCATTCCCTCTTACTTGATTCCTTCCCGCCTGTGGAATTTCTCTGCACCCTGATTCTGTGAGCACTGCTTTGCTGTCTCCCAGCACACCTGCCCGGTGAGGAGCTGGCCCTGGGTGTCTTACCCGAGGTGTGTGGACTGGGGGTGGCCTCTCCGTGTTTGACATTGGCCCATTAATCCATCCTCCTTGGGGGACACACTCTAATTGCATTTCCTGCCCCCTTCCCCCAGGGAGATTGCAGATCCTATCAGGCGCCCTGCTGGAAGCCAGGTACACTCGATCCAGCCCAGCCCCAGTCTGCTCAACTCTAACCCCGTCAGAGCAAGGAGGCTGGGCTGCTGGGGCCTGACTGGTGAGCCCGCCCTGGCCCCTGCTGGTCACTGTGTCCTTGCTCAGGTGCTCACAACCCTGCCTTTAACTCTAAAGTCAAGCCCTAGGCCACCACCCCAAGGTCTGCCTGGTCCAACCTTTGAGCAAGTAAGGATGACGAGTGTCCCTTTCCACCTTTGCGGCCCTCTGCCTGGATCTCTGGACTTCTCCGGGTTCAACCTGTCCTGTGGTTTTGCTCCCCTGTTTGCTGGGGAACTCACTCCCGCCAGTGCGTACTGGGCCACCCTCCTCACCTGACATGCAGCCCCGTGTCAACCATAGGGTCCCAGCAGCCAGCTGGCCCTGCTGAAGCTCTTCCAAACAGAGCTTCTCCAAGGACTTCAGTTGATGTCCTGGTCCTTCTGCCACCTCAACCCACCAGGGACTGTGCCACTGTGGGTCCCTTGGGCAGCAGCTGTACTGGCTTCTGGAGAGATACCCCCTTCTCCTTTTGCACATGTACCATCTGAATCATGCCAGGGACACTTTGGGCAGATTCAGGGGCAGACACCTGACCCCCCAGGAGACCCAGCTCTTCTCTCCCAGACCCGATACGTTGGAAGAAACGTATCATCAGAAACGGTCATCTCACCCCCCTACCCCTTATTTTATAGCTGGAAACCCTGAGGCAAGAGAGGGGAAGAGACCTGTCCGAGGTCTGGGTTAGTGACAGCTGAGCTGAGAACAGGGACATCGTGCCAGCCCCATTGTCCCCTGTGGTTTGTGAATAACCTCCAGGTCAAGGGGTGACAACTTGTTCTTAATAAACTTGCCAGCTCCTGGGGTCACCTCTTCCCATTCTGGGCCCTCACAAGGCCCCAAATCCAGCCAGGGCCCCATACTGGGAGCTGGTCTAGGGACAGCACGCTTGTTAAAGCCAGAAGGGACCTCAGAGAGCCCCTCATGCCAGAGGTGCCCTGTCAGCCGTGGCTAGGGACCCTTTGCTCTATGCTGTGCCTTGCTGCTCACAGGCTCTTAGACACCAGCACCCACTCCGCCCAGCCCTGGACTGGGCGTGGCACACAGATGAACAAGAATGCAGGGCCTGCCCTCGAGGGCTTCTCTCCTAGAAGGAAAGCCCAGCTGGAGAGTCTAGACATGGCAGGGACCCATTTCTCAGATGAGCCTGAGGCTCAAAGAAGGGAGGCGATGTGTTCAGGGCCACCCAGCAGAGGTCTGCAGGGCCAGTCAGGCTTCTCCTACTTCATGGGAGGATGTGCAGCCTTCACCGGGAGCTAGGCAGGGAGTAGCCAGGACCACCCCTCACCCCTGCCATGACATGGGATCTTCATCACTAAGGGGGCTGGGGTGGGAAGAAGGAGATAACTGTGTGGTCTCCAGAGCAAAACACAGAATGAGAGAGGGGCAGGAGGGGTCTTGATGAAAAGCCCAGTTTCATCTCCCTGCTGGGGAGGTTGAGGCTTAGAAAGAGGAAAGAGTCGCCCCAGGTAACACAGGGCAGAGGAGGAACATGAAGCTGGGCTCATGACCCCATCCAGAGCCTCATCCGCCTGCTCAGTGAAGCCCACCAGCTACTCTGCTATCCCGGGAAACACACAGGGAGGCTACACAGAGACGCTCCTCACAAGGGTCAGTCCAAGGTGCTAGTATAGCCTGGAAAGAGCCTGGAGAGGGGGTTGGTGCACGCAGCTGGGCATCTTAGGAGGCTTCCTGAGGGTGGGTGAAGGTGGGAAAGCCCTGGCGCCACATCAGATGAGCAGGGCCTGGCAAGGCCAAGCTCCCAGCATGGGTTTGTGGACAGCCTCTCCTCCTCTGGGAAGCCCTGCAGCCTCCTAGCAAGAAGCTGCCTCCCCCAACCCCCCTCTGAACACCCTTTTCATGTCACACGCAGGGAGCCTCGGGAAGGAGGACTGCCTGATGTCTGCCTGGCTCCATCCTTGAGCTCTGGGCACCACCTAGGGTGAGGGAGAGCCTGCAGCTCTGGGGCCAAGTCTGCCCTGTGGGGAAAGGGCCCCACGCTCGCACGCATGCACTCGCACACACACACTCACACCTGGACGCACGTGGAGGCTCACGGACCCACACTCGCAGGCACACGGGGCCTGGGGGCCCAGGGGAGCAGGAAAGACAACCCCTCCAACATTTGGCCCTTGGAAGGCGCCGATACCAATGAGCCTCTTTGCTGGTTTTCCCCACCACCCCGGGGGTCCCACGGGAGCCCAGTCCAGCCAGGTGTGGGGACGGGCCACCGGCCATGCCTGTTTTCCTTGTACAGACAGACTCTCACTGCCCACCCGCCATCCCCAGACACATTTTATTTAATAACTTGTCATTGTTAAATTATTTATTAGCGTTTACCACACCACCACCCCCCGCCCTGCCCTCCACTCTCACCTTTCACCTCTTCCCACAACAGCAGAAAATGGAAACAAAAAAAAAAAAAGACAAGACATCAGTATATTTGTAAATAAACTGACCTGTACACGCCTGTGGTGCTTCTTCTTGGGGGGTAGGGCCTGGATGGAGGAAGGGGCTTCTGGGCCTGGGCCACTCCCGCATGTGACGTTAGCAGATTTGTTGATGGCCACCAGGGACAGCAGGCCAGGAGGTGGAAGGGCTTGCGGTCCCTGTTCCTGCCCAATCCTCCCGTGATTCTCATCTCTTCCACCCTTATCTCATCCCAACCCTGAGCCATCTCCAACCTTAAAAGAAATGCTTTCACCTCATCTCCATTTCGCTCTATCCCATTCTCCAACACTTTCATTCATTCAATCAACCAGTATTTGCGAAGGGCCCTTAAGTGCAAGCCACCAGGCTGAGAACTGGGGACTGGTCATCCCTGCTTCAAGGAGATCAACAGTGTAATATGAGCTCAGTTGAGGTACAAAGAAGCCCCGTTACCTGGGTACCCAACCTTGTCTAGAGGGTGGAGCATCATGAAAGGCTTCCTGGAAGAAGCTACATATTAAGCTGAGATCTGCAGTTACCTGACACCAGGGGGACTGGGAGTGGGGAGGGGTGTCTAGGAGCATTCCAGGCTTGTCCAAAATCTCAGAGGCAGGCAAAATCTTGTGAATCTCCTAAACGGAAAGAACAGCAAAGTCTGAGGGCGGGGCCAGACCATTCAGGGCCTGGCTGCCGAGTAGAGAATAGATCCAATTAGATCGGGGGACTGGATGGAAGTAGGGAGTGAATTAGGTCAGCAGGTGAGAGGTAACGATGGCTTTGACTAGGATGGCAATGGAGGGGAGAAATGAGGGGGCAGATCCTGGAGATATTGGTGGGGGGCTGTACAGGCGGCATCTAGGTCTCTGGATCACCAAGATGGGGGCACAGGAGGCACAGGAAGTAGGGAGATGTGTGATCTGGCCATGTGAGCTGCGGATCTCACGGGCATCCAAGTGAAGACGTCCCGGGCCAGTGCTGGGCCTCAAAGCGACCGGACACTGAACACTCGGCTCTTCAGCAACCAGGTGGCTGGCCACTGAGGCACAGGATGGATGAGCTCCCAGAGGAGTATGGCATGGGAGAAGGAAGAAGCTGAAGCCAAACCCTGAGTAATTGTGAGGACTTGGGATGGGATGTGGCTGGGGTTCTCCAGAGACGGCAGCAGGGGTGGCGAGTGTGGTGGTGACAGCAGAGACTCAAAGGAATTTGGCTTTCGAGATGGGTTCCTTGAAGTCTCATGGTTCCTCCGCATGTGTTGAGGAATCTCAGGGTGTTTGTGCACGTGTGGATGCGCGTGTGTGTCTATGGAATAGCTCTGTGGGCCAGTTTGCCTAGATGTGTCACGCATGAAGCCGGGCGTCTGCAAGTATCAGGACACCGTGCATGGCTGTGTCTCCTGGAGTAGCTGCGTGTCTCTGCACCTGGAGAGGCGAGTGCCCAAAGTGGTGGTGTGCTCATGGGGACATTTGCCTACCCCACACGGGGCGTCATTGCCTATCTTTGCATATCTGCATCTGGGATGCCTCTGGGCCTCCCGTCCACAGAACTGATGTCCCAGTGTTCTCTCCCTTCCCCCAGGCCTCTGGTTGCTCCTGGGCCTCCTCTCCCTACCCCTGTGGCGGAGACCACCGAAGGCCACCTCTCCTTCCTCTGGCTGTCCATGGGCACCAGCACCCCCTAGGGGCAGGCCCCACCCTGCACCCTCTTCTGGGCTTGCCATTCATAGCCCCCCGGCGGTTCCAGCTGCCTCCAGAGTCTAGCCTCATGGAGGACCTCCGGTTCACGTCCTCATCTACACCCCAACAACCCCAAGAGGCAGGTCCCCATGTTTCTGAAGGGAAAACCGAGGCTCAGAAGGTGAAAGCGACCAGCCCAATACAGCAAAGCTAGCAAGGGACAGCAGAACCAGGGTTTGAACCCAGATGTGGCTATGTGACCTTGTCAGCATCTCAGCTGCCCCCCCAACGCCAGACTCTCTGGCCCTGTGATCGAGTCCTCCATGGTCAGGCCCAGGGCCCCGGGGAACAAGGAAACTCCTACCTTCAGAGTGCCTCACTGAAGCTCAGAGAAATCAAGTCACTCAGCCCAGACTGCACAGCACAGAGGCAGGACTAATGGGCTTCCTGTCCAAGCCCCAGGCGGGGCTCGATGTGAGGGGCCCTCTAACCTCCACCCTCGCCTATAGTGGGCTGACAGCGCTCTTGCCGACAGCAACCGTCTAAAATCCTGTCACTAAAAAATGTGGAGTGGGGGGTTTAAGGGGAGGATCTGTGCTAATCCGCCTCTCCCTCGTCACCTGCCTGTCTTCCTCCCCTAACCCAGAAGGTAAAGGCATAGGTTGGCAGAGAAAATGTAGGCTGAGTCCCAGGGGATAAGCGGTCACCCTCTGAGCCACCTTTCTAGGAGTAGATTTTTAATTTTGTTAGAGACAGGGCCTCACTCTGTCACCCAGGCTGGAGTGCAGTGGTACAATCATAGCTCACTCTAAACCTCAGATTCCTGGACTCAAGCAATCCTCCAAACCAAGCCTCCCAAGTAGCTGGAGCTACAGGCATGCGTCACTATGCCCAGCTAATTTTTTCAGCTTTTCTGTAGACACGGAGTCTCACTGTGTTGCCCATGCTGGCCCTGAACTCCTAGCCTCAAGCAATCCTCCCGCCTTGGCCTCCCAAAGCTCTGGGATTATAGGTGCGAGCCACTGTGCCCAGCCTGGGGGCTGACATGAAACAGGATGGATATTTGCAGAATTCCCACCCTGCCAGTCTCAGACTTTGGCCCACTGACACTCACGACTCAGAACGGCTCCTACCCATGCACAGATAAAGAAACTGAGGCTTGGAGAGTAACTTGTTCCAGAGTGATTCCTCCCAGGAATATGTGATTGGTGGTTTAGGCCATGGATCCTGCGGAGTTGAGAAAGAAGTCCCAGGCAAGGAAGGTGACTCTGAGGTCACCCTACAAACCCCTAGTCCTGCCTCTGGAACCCCTCACTGCTGCCAGTCCCTGTCACACACCCCAGATTGGAGAAGGTGAGGTATAGCAGCTGCACAGATTGACAATCAGCCTAGACAGATGGGCATTAGACAGATGAGCCATAAGGCACATGGGGGACAGTCAGGAGGGCCACCGCATAGGGCCATGCAATCCCTACCGCCATGTGAGTGGTGCCCCAGACGCAGGAAGTGCAGTGACAGGTCAATGCCTGGCCAGCAGGGCGGTCGGCTGGCAGAGGGGCAGAGTATTGGGAGAAGGCTGCCGGGTTCCCCTCACTTCCCATCAGCAGGTAAGGGAGCACTCAGGGAGCACTCCCACGCACCTGATGCTGGCTGAGCCTCCTGTGTCCTGACTCACTGACACCTCACAGCCCTGGGGGAAAATGATGTCCATTTGGAAGATGAGGACACTGCCCTCCAACCCCCATTCCTCCCAGGACTCCGTGTCCTGCAGCTGCCACTGGTCTGCCCCAGAAGCCCCCTTTGGCATGAGTGTCCTCTGACTCTATACCAGGCAGACCCTGACTCCAGGCACTCATGGACACGGGGACTCTGTTCATGGCTTTGACTTTAGAGCAACCCCTGCAGCCTGACAGGAGAATGGAGAGAGGCTCTGGGCTGCTCCTCTCTGCCCTTCAGCCCTGGCTTGGCAGACCCTCCCCGGACCCAGCCCACCTGGGTGGAGCCTAAGAAGGCGTTAGGGGAAAGACATACAGGACTCAAAGCATGGCAGGCTGGTGGCTTTGCCTGGGAAATCAGAGAAAGCCTCCTAGAGGAGGGATGTTCGGGATGAGACTGCAAGGATGAGTCAGCGTGGGGTAAGAGGAGGCGGGCGGGGAACAGCCGGAGCACAGGCTCAGAGGCGGGAGCTGCCGAAGTCTGGGGCATCAGGGCACACCCAGCTTGGATTCAGAGTCTGAAGGCTGGAGGTGGCGGGAGGTGAGAGCCTCAACGCTACCACGCTGGGCATGCCAGGGTCAGTCAGGCCCTGGGCAGCAAGAGGCACTTGACACGTCACATCCTGTTCTTTGATTTAGCAGGGAATAAAATCAGAGGAGTATATGTATTCTCCTATTCATGGCCTAAAGAGGAAAGATAAACACTTCTTAACCCACTTCCTGGATAAAGAAAATGTACATTTTGAATTTCTTAGAGTCCAGGGTGTTCCCCCACCACGGTCTCGAGAGCTTTCGTTTCTTCACTAGGGACACGGATCCCCAACAGCTCAGCCATAGTACAGAAAGCCCAGAGTCTCGCGGGAACGGGCCCGGGACAGGCGGCCCCGGTACATCTTCTCTCTGCTTCGAACATACAGGTGGCTTGCTGCGGGGAGCACTCTACTTTCACTCCTTGCCCCCAACCCGCCTCCCCACATCAAATCTTGGCGCGCTTTGCTGTTAAACCCCCAAAACAGACCAGAAGCAGGTTTGAATTTCACCGCAAACCTGCAGTCACCCATCAGGCCACGAGGTGGCGATCGGGAGTCAGGCAGGTGCAGCCCACGCGGCCCGCTGAGCGCTGAGGGGCGGCGTGGGCAGGAGCTAGGACGCCGCCTCCCCAGAGGCTTCCGTGAGCCCCACACTGCGTGGGCGCTGCGCACAGAGGGCACCGCGGATTCCCCACGCAACCCTGAGTGGTTGGAAGCGCGCATTCCCATTTCACGGGACAGGAGAGCGGGCTCAGAGATTTAAGGAAGCTGCCTGAGGGCACACAGCTGGGAAGCGGCAGGATGGGGCCCGAACCAGGGTTGGGGCAGTGCAGAGACACGCGAGCAGGAAAATAGAGGGAGATGGGCAGGGAAAAGGCAAAACTGATAGCAACCGCTTCGGAGCCGTGTTATGCCCCACCCACGGACTCTTCACGCCGACTTGTGCGGTGGGGACTGTCGCCACCCTGTTTTATTGCTGGGGACGCTGAGGCTCAGGAAGGCTAAAAGCCTGGCCCCTGCCCACCGCGCTCCCCGAGCGCAGAGGGAGGCCCACGAGGAGGAAGCAGGGGACAGCTGAGCTGCCACCCCCCACCTCTCACCCCCATCCCTTGAGCTGCCACCTCCCACCCCAACCCTCAGCCTCAGCCCAGCCGGTCCCTTTCCCTATAGCAAGGTCAGCAGGCTCAGGCCATGCCCAGACCCCAGGCCAGCTTCCCCTTCCCCAGGACCGCCTCGGGGAAACTGAGGGGGGCTCCCCGACCAGAGCGAGGCCCATGTCCATCTAGGTCATGAGTCGTCCCCTGTGGAGACCTCCAGAACAGGGGTCACGGGGTCACAGGTCACAGCTGGGAGCCCCTGACTGGGGATTAGTGTTTCCCGCTCATCATTTCATCACTGTGACCCAGCAATGGGGAGGCAACGGTTCTGGCAATGCTGAGGCGCCCACACCGCTTTAGGCCAGGGCAGCTTCGCCAGCTGTATTTCCTGCCTTCCCTGACACATCCTTCCTTGCCCCATCTCTCTTCCTTGAGGCTGATGGGCAGCTGGCAGGGGAACAGACATCTGGGCCTCCCTGGAGCACGCGGGCCGAGCCAGAGGCGGCATCGAGGCCTGGGCAGTGGGAGCTTGTGCCTGCCAGTCAGCCAGCTCTGAGCCTGGTGGCCAGAGCACCCCTTTCCTGTAACCCATCCAAGGCTGAAGCTGGGGTGCCTTCTATCACGGTACAGGGATGCGCTCAACCATGTTCCTCACCACCCGGGGGAGCCCTAGAGCTCACAGCCAATTCACAGGGAGAAGGGTGGGAGAGAGGGGCGGCCCCAAGGCTTCCGTTTATGGAGGCATTAAAGGGCTAACAAATACATGGCCAATAAAGCATCTATTGTTTAAGCTAGTTTGCATCTCTGTCACTTGTCACCAAAGAGTCCGCACTAAACCCCACACCATCTCACAGAGTTTTAAGTTTTGAGGTGAATAAATGAGGTGGGGGTTTTGGGGGGTTTTTTGTTTGTTTGTTTGTTTTGAGACTGAGTCTTGCTCAGTCGCCCAGGCTGGAGTCCAGTTGCACGATCTCAGCTCACTGCAACCTCCGCCTCCCGGGTTCAAGAGATCCTCCTGCCTCAGCTGCCCAAGTAGCTGGGATTACAGGCGTGCACCACCACGCCCAGCTGATTTTTGTATGTTTTTAGTAGAGATGGGGTTTCATATATATTGGCCAGGCTGGTCTCAAACTCCTGACCTCAGGTGATCTGCCCACCTTAGCCTCCCAAAGTACTGAGATTACAGGTGTAAGCCACCGCACCCGGCCAACTGAGATAACATTTTTAAGTTTCTGGTATAAAAATCAGTGCTCAAAAAAAAAAATAGTAGCTAAAATGATTTTCAACAGAGAACAGTAACTATCTTTGCCCTGTCTCCTTCACATTTCAAAACAGCACTCCACTTCACTTATACAAATATGGTTTGTGAAAACTCTACACCTCACCTGTGCACGGATTTTGAGCTGGTGTTTAAGAGGCATTGTTTTGGAAACATTTTTTCCACAAATTACATCCAACAGGATATTGACAAGAGATTTCCTGGGAACAAATGAAAATGATGATTTTTGATGTAAAATACGCAATGGACCACATACATCATCGCTGCAAGAGAGGTTCCTGCCGTCACAGCTCTCATGGTCACGAGCACCTGCCTGGTGTGGGATCTCCTCTGGCCCCTCACACACACAGAGCGGGGACAGCTCTGATTTATCCACAGCTGGAACTTGAGTGTGTGCCCCAGGGACAGGCAGTGGGGTACTTCATATGCAACAGAGTTCAATTGAAAAAGTGAATTATTGGTGCTGAGTTACTAATAAGCAAATAATCAGGTTATACCCATCACAAAAATGTCCACAAACAGAGTGATTGTGACAAGAGCAGAAAACTGAATCATGCTCTGCAAAAATGAAGAGAAGCTGCAATTCTGCAAGAAGGCAACTTACTGCATTTGACCTTTTTGCTTCTAAAATGCTCTGCTGACGTCTAGTAATAGTGGTAATAATGAAGAAGACCGCAGCGATGAATGCTGCTGGGCTTTGAGTCCTTATCATGACGGCTCAGCGCTTTCAGACATTATCTCTTTTTTTGTTTGTTTGTTTTTTGGGTTTTTAGACAGAGTCTCTCTCTGTTGCCCAGGCTGCAAGTGCAGTGACATGATCTTGGCCCACTGCAGCCTCCACTTCCCAGGTTCAAGCGATTCTCCTGCCTCAGCCTCCCAAGTAGCTGAGATTACAGGCGCATGCCATCACACCCACCTAATTTTTGTATTTTTTGGTAGAGACAGGGTTTCGCCATGCTGGCCAGGCTGGTCTCAAACTCCTGACCTCAGGTGACCGCCTCAAGTGATTTTAGGAGGCCCACCTCGACCTCCTAAAGTGCTGGGATTACAGGCGTAAGCCACTGAGCCCAGCCCTGGAATTATCTCATTTACTTCTCACTCACAGTGTTATTATTATCCCCATTCCATAGATGAAGACACTGAAGCTCTGAGGGGTGAAAGGGCTTGTTTGATGTCACAGAACTGGTGAACAGCAGTTCCTGAGAGCAGGTTACCAGCAGAAACAAGCAACTCTACCTAGAAGAAAAGCCAGGACAGACTCAGACAGGAAAAGCCCCAATTTTTCTGCAACTATGCTATTCTGAGGGATGGGGCAGCCTTCACCAACCCAAGCTCCAAGCCAAGGAGTGCCTTGGAGTGGCCTAAGGGACAGGGGTGAAGGGTTCTTCATAGTGAGGACTCAGCAGCAGGGTGGGAGGTGTGGCCCCTCCTAAGCTGTTCCCTGGGCACCAGCCAGCAGGCTGGTTCAGACATGACAAGAAGAACAAGGAGAGAGGGAGACTGAGGACCAGAGAGCCACGCTCCTTCTCTTGGCCCATCCCACCCCTACACAGACACAATCTGGGCTCCTTACGTCCTTGCCTTGTGCTGTTCAGAGAGGAAAAGTAGATCTCAGACTGGTCAGCAGCTTGCTAAGGTCACATAACCAAGCACAGATAGGAAATGTTTTATAGAGTTGGAAGGGAAGGGAAGAAAATGGGTTCATTTTTTGCAGAATAAAGACGCTCCAGGAGAAGGCATTGAGTAGAGTAGCAGCCTAGAAAGTTGTAGAATAGCTGGGCGCAGTGGCTCACACCTATAATTTCAGTACTTTGGGAGGCTGAGACAGGTGGATTGCCTGAGCTCAGGAGTTCAAGACCAACCTGGGCAACATAACAAAACCCCATCTCTACCAAAAATACTAAATATTATCAAGGTATGGTGTCATGCACCTATGGTCTCAGCTACTTGGGAAGCTGAGGCAGGAAGATCACTTGAACCTGGGTGGCAGAGATTGCAATGAACAGAGATCATGCCACTGCACTTCAACCTGGGTGACAGAGAGAGACCCCATCTCAAAAAAAACAAAAGTGGCAAACAGTAGGCAGGCGATGTGATCTGGCTGTGTCCCCACCCAAATCTCATCTTGAATTGTAGCTCCCTTAATCTCCACAAGTCGTAGAAGAGATCTGGTGGAAGATGATTGAATCATGGGGGCAGGTTTTTCCAGTTTTCTTCTTGTGATAGTTTCTAGGTCTCCTGAGATCTGATGGTTTTATAAAGGGCAATTCCCCTGCACACGCTCTCTTGCCTGCCACCATGTAAGAGGTGGCTTTGCTCCTTCTTCACCTTCAGCCATGATTGTGAGACCTCCCCAGCCGTATGGAACGGTGAGTCCATTAAACCTATTTTTCTTCATAAATTACCCAATCTCAAGTATCTCTCCATTAGCAGCATGAGAACCAACTAATACAGCAGGTCAAGGGAAGCCAGAAGGAGCAGAGATCATCCCATGGAGAGGCCAGGTATAGGAACAGGTATAGGAACTGGGATTGGGAGGCTGGACAAGGCCAGACTGGGAGTGCTGGGGAGCCTGGCCATACTCCTTGGGCCCTTTCCGAATCACTGGAGAAGGTAGAAACCTCCCCAGTGGTCGCATAACCAGTCAGCATAGACAGAAAGATGCTCAAAGCCAGGACTCCTCAGTCCAGGACACTGCTAGGGAGGGATATTCCACTGAGCTGGAAAATATTAAGACAAACTATTGTGATTTTTTTTCCTGGAGTTTTGCATTTTTTATATATATATATATGATTGTTTCATGTTTCTTGGGGAAGGCTGTATCTTTCTATATTAAGTATTGTCCCTCTCTGTTCTGTTAAATGCTTTTGGCCTTGAATTCCACCTTGGTAATACTGTCGGTACTGCTACATTATTTTTTCTTTACTTTAATCTACTATATCTTTGTCTTTGTCCAACCCTTTATTTAACAATCTTTCTTTGCCTTTTTTGTCTGTTCGTTTCTTGTCTTTTTTTTTTTTTTTTTTTTTTTTGAGACAGAGTCTCCCTCTGTCACCAAGCGCCAGGCTGGAGTGCAGTGGCGCCATCTCGGCTCACTGCAACCTCCGCCTCCCAGGTTCAGGCAATTCTCCTGCCTCAGCCTCCCGAGTAGCTGGGACAACAGGCACGCACCACCATGCCTAGCTAATTTGTGTGTTTTAGTAGAGATAGGGTTTCACTATGTTGGCCAGGATGGTCTCAATCTCTTGACCTTGTGATTCGCCCGCCTCGTCCTCCCCACGTCCTGGGATTACAGGTGTGACCCACTGGGCCCAGCCTGTTTTTTGTCTTTCTTTAAAAAAAAAAAAGCAGCACAATACTGGAGTTTATTTTCACTGTGTTATATTTGATACATATACAAGCAAAATATACAACTGACGTAAGTTATTAAGCACAGTAAAATGAATGCCTATGAATCCAATGCCAACCATAAGAACTAGAATATTGCCAAAACCATTGAGTGTTCCTGAGTATCTCCACTCCATTTCAGCTTTCTATCCCACCCTGAAGGTAATCACTAACTTATGTTGCATGTTTATCATGTGTTGTTTTTATTTATTTATTTCTAGTAATTATTGTTGTTATTTTGAGACAGGCTCTCACTTCACTCCTTACCTTGAAGTACAGTGGGACAATCACAGCTCACTTAAGCCTTGAACTCCTGGACTCACATTATTCTCTCACCTGAGCTTCAAGTAGCTGGGATTACAGGTGCACACCCCTGCACCCATTTAATTTTGTATTTTTATTTTTCTGTGGAGATAGGGTCTCCCTATATTGCCCAGGCTGGTCTTTAAATCCCAGGCTCCAGTGATCTTCCCACCTCAGCCTCCCAAACTGCTGGGATTACAGGTGTGAGTCACCGTGCCCAGCCAGTTGCCTTGCTTTTTGGAAAAGAATTTCTGATTCCCTAATTATATATTGTTCAGTTACGCTTGTTTTGAGCTTCAGGTGAGTGATATCGTATATGCGCAGTCTTCTGCTAATTCCTTTCTTCTCTCAAGATTGTTTCTAGAATTCACCCGCATTGCTGCATCCACACTGCCGCCATTCACTAATCTATGTATGAATGACATTCCGTTTGTTGTTGTTGTGTTTTTTATGTGTTTTTGTTTTCGTTTTCGTTTTTGTTTTTGTTTTTGAGACAAAGTCTCGCTCTGTCGCCCAGGCTGGAGTGCAGTAGTGAGATCTTGGCTTACTGCAACCTCTGCCTCCTGGGTTCAAGCGATTCTCCTACCTCGGCCTCTAGAGTAGCTGGGATTACAGGCGCCACCACATCCGGCTAATTTTTTGTATTTTTAGTAGAGACAGGGTTTCACCATGTTGGCCATGCTGGTCTCGAACTCCTGACCTCATGATCTGTCCACCTCAGCCTCCCAAAGTGCTGGGATTACAGGCATGAGCCACAGTACCTGGCCTATTTCTTTGTTTTCTTATCGCAGATATTTGAGTTGTTTCCAATTCTCCACTAGAACGAACAGCGTTGCAGTGAGTGTCTGTCTACATGTCTCCTCATGTGTGCACACCAGAACTTTTCTAGGATATAACCTGGTAGGGGCATTGCTGGGTCGCCAGGGCATGCACAGGATCAACTTTATAAGACAAACCAGTGATTTCCAAAATGATTTTACCAATTTACATTCCAATCAGCAATTCCCAAGATTCCTATGGTTGACCATCCTTTTTATCTTCCCCAAAACGTGTTTTTGCAAAGGTTTTCTCCTTTTGCCTGCTGTCACTGCATATATTTACACATAACAAATGATATATTAATATGTTATATAAATTACATGTGAGTAATATATCAGCTAAATTTCTTCATTTTTTGCACCTATACTGAGTTTGAGCATCTTTTGGTATCTATATTCTCCATTTGTGTTTTTTCTTTTGCTCAATTTTCTTTTGGGTTTTTAGTCTTTTCCTCATTTATGCTTCCAGGAGTTTTAAAATATATTCTGAATATAAACCCTTTGTATCTGATATGGGTTACAGATAATTACTTCCAATTTGTGAGTCTTTCCCTTTCTTTATGTTGTCTTTTGATGTCTAGAAGTTGCTCGTTTTAATGTAGCCTAATTTATCATGTTTTCTTAGTGGCTCTTTGTTTACTTTTGTCTTAGTTACAAAATCCTTTCCTACCTGATTCATAAAGATACTCTGTTATATTTTCTTCTTAAATTTTAAGGTTTTGACTTTCACATTAAAAACGTTAATCCATCGAGAATTTATTTTTTGGGTAGAGATAAAGAAAGGATCCAATGTCCCATTTTTCCAAATGGATAACAAATTATCCCAGCACTCTACATTGACTAGGCTGGCCGAAATACCCATCCCATCATACGCCAGGTTTCCGTTACTGTGTTTATTACTGTCACACTGGTCTGCTGGTCTATTCCTGTGCCATCCCACATCATCTGAACAACTAATAGAGACAACGTCTCTATTGCACTTAGAGCCAGTTCTTCTACCATTTCTTCTTCAGGAGTGTACAGCTACTCTTAAACTTTTTCTCTTCAGTGTAGGTTTTAGAGTTTGTAAAGTACCCTGAAGAATTCGGTTGGGATTTTGAGTGAAATTATAATCACTGTTGATCAATATGAGGAGAATTGATAAAATATAGACAATTTTAGTCTTTCCCCCATTGAAAAGAATAAATCCTCCCCCCCCCCACCACCGTTTGTTTAGGTCTTCCTTAACTTTTTTTTTTCTTTTTTTGAGACAGTTTTGCTCTTGTTCCCCAGGCTGGAGTGCAGCGGTGTGATCTTTGCTCACTGCAACCTCCACCTCCTGGGTTCAAGCGATTCTCCTGCCTCAGCCTCCCAAGTAGCTGGGATTACAGGCAGGGACCACCACGCCTGGCTAATTTTGCATTTTTAGTAGAGACAGGATTTTACCATGTTGGTCAGGCTGGTCTCGAACTCCTGACCTGGAGCTATCCACGTGCCTTGGCCTCCCAAAGTGCTGGGATTACAGATGTGAGCCACCACACCTGGCTCTTTAATGTTTTTTTTTAAATAAAGTTGTATCATTTTCTGTATCAGGTCTTGCACATTTTTATTAGATTGATTTTTTTTATTGCATTTTAGGTTTTGGGGTACATATGAAGAACATGCAAGATTGTTGCATGGGTACACACACATGGCAGTGTGATTTGCTGCCTTCCTCCCCATCACCTATATCTGGCATTTCTCCCCATGCTATCTCTCCCCAGCTCGCCAACCCCCGCTGTCCCTCCCCTATTTCCCCCCGACATACCCCAGTGTGTGATGCTTCCCTCCCTGTGTCCATGGGTTCTCATTGTTCAACACCACCTATGAGTGAGAACATGCGGTGTTTGATTTTCTGTTCTTGTGTCAGTTTGCTGAGAATGATGGTTTCCAGGTTCATCCATGTACCTGCAAATAGATTTATTTTTAGATTCCTGTCTGTTGCTACTCTAAATATTGTCTTTTCCTGAATTGTTTACTTTTATTTACAAGTACGGAGAAAAGCAATTCAGTTTTGAATATTAGTCTTATATCCTGTCACCTCAATTAACTCTTCATTAATTCTAACAACTCTCAGTAGATTACTTTGGGTTTTTCTATGTAGACAATCATAGCATCTGGAAATAATGATAGTTTTGTTTCTTTCTAATCATTATTCATTTTCTTTCTTTTGTTTTAAACACCTTGGCTAGAACTTCCAATAAAATGTTGATTTTATTAAGGTAGCTATCAATTGGGATCCTTACCTTGTTCTATTAAGGAGAATGTTTTTTACTTTTTACTGCTAGGTGTGATTTTGCTAAATTTTGCAACTTATGAAAATTCCCTTGTATTCCTAGTGAGATAAAAATTTTAATCATGAAAGGATATTGATTTTTATTAAATGCATTTTTGCACAGATTTTTCTCCTTTAATCCACTGTCACTGCATTTATTTACACATTTCATATACACAAAAATAGTATTATATGACATATAACATACAATATACTAATATGTAATATATTATATATAAGTAATATATAAGCCACATTTCTGATATTAATATAATGTTAATATATAATATGTATTAATGTTTAACCACCCTTGAATCCATGGTATAAACCTAGTTTGGCCATGCATTTTAAAGTATTTTGTTGTACTCAGTTTTCTACTGTTCTTTCTTGATCTTTGCACCTAGGTACATGCATGAGGTTGTCCCGGTTTGGGCAATAAGGTTATGTTGGTTTCACAAAGTGAGCTGATGAGTGTTCCTTCATTTTTATTCTCTAGAAGAGTCTATATAAAATTATAGTATCTAATCTTTGGATGTTTAAAATAATTTGGGCTTAGTTTTGTTTTGTTTTTTTAATCTGTGTGTGTGTGTGAGAGAGAGAGAGAGAGAGAGAGAGAGAGACAGAGAGAGAGAGTCTCACTCTGTCACCCAGGCTGGAGTGCAGACGGGTGATCTTGGCTCACTGCAATCTCCACCTCTCCAGTTCAAGTAATTCTCCTGCCTCACCCTTCTGAGTAGCCACAGGCCTGCACCACCACACCTGGCTAATTTTTGTATTTTTAGCATAGATGGGGCTTCATCATGTTGGCCAGGCTGGTCTGGAACTCCTGGACTCAAGTGATCCATCTGCCTCAGCCTCTCAGTGCTGGGATTACAGGTGTGAGCCACCACGCCCAGCCAGTGCTTGGTGTTTTCTATGTAAAAACATTTTAACTACTGCCTCAATTATGTTTAGTGGTTATGAGACTATCCAGGATTTTTATTTCTTCTTGGGTCAATTTTAGTAGGTTATATGTTTCAAAGAATTTGTCCATTTTGCCTGTTTTTAACCTTATTAATACAAAGCTGCTCAGGATATTCTCCTTATCTTTTTAATCTCTGCTCCATCTGTAGCAATATTTCCTTTCCCATTCTTAATAATATTTATTTGTGTCATATTTTTTATTCTTTATAAATATTGCCAAATGTTTATCTATTTTGTTAGTCTTTCAAAGACTTTCAATTTTTGACTTTGTTGAGTCTATCGTGTCTTTATTTTTTTATTTAATTGGTTTATTGTATCCTTTCTTCTACTGTTTTTGAGCTCTGTTTTTTTTTTTTTTATTTCTTAAGTTGCATGCCTTAGCTCATTAGTTATTAGCCTTTTCAAAAAAAAAAAAAAGCATTTAAAGCTCTAAATTTTCCATAAAGTATTGTTTTGCTTCATTATACAAGTTTTGATGTGTAATATTTTCATTCAGTTCTAAGTATCTTTTAGATTTTCAGTGTGGGCTGGGCACACTGGCTCATGCCTGTAATCCCAGCATTTTGGGAAGCTAAGGCGGGTGGATCACCTGAGGTCAGGAGTTCGAGACCAGCCTGGCCAACATGGTGAAACCCTGTCTCTACTTAAAATACAAAAAAATTAGTCGGGCGTGGTGGTGGGTGTCTGTAACACCAGCTAGGGAGGCTGAGGCAGGAGAATGGCTTGAGCCGGGGAGGCAGAGGTTGCAGTGAGCTGAGATCGCACCACTGCACTCCAGTCCAGGCAACAAGAGCAAAACGCAGTCTCAAAAAAGAAAAATTTAGTATGATGTTTTTCTTATTTATAAACATATGGGAATTTTTTAATTTGTTGTTTTGTCTTTGACTTTTAACTTAGTTGCATTGTGAGTCACAGAAACGTGATCTGCATATAGTTATTATAATTTGTTGAGAATTATTACATTATGTTCTTTTTTGTGTGTTTTTTTCTTTTTGTAGAGATGGGGTTTTATCATGTTGTTATCATGTTGACCAGGCTGGTCTCGAACTCCTGACCTCATGATCCACTTGCCTTAGCCTCCCAAAGTGCTGGGATTACAGATGTGAGCCACCATGCCCAGCTGAGAATTACATTACATTCTATGACCACAATATGTAGTCACTTTTTATAAATTTCCTATGTGCTCATGAATACATTTATATTCTCTAATTGCTGGATTTAGGATTTTATTTACATCCATTTGTTCAAGTTTGTTAATTATGTAGTTTTAACCTTCTATATCTTTCTTAATTTTTACTTTGAAATATCAATAGTTAGAAGAGATATGTTGAACTCTTCCATAATAATCATAAATTTATTAATTTTTCTCTGTGGCTCTGTCCCTTCTAGCTTTGTGTATGTTGAGGCTACTTTATTAGTTGAGTTGGCATATCTTCCAGGTGCACTAATACTTTTATTATTATTAGAAACTTTCTTTATCTCTATAATAATGTTAAACTTAATGACTATTTTTTTGATACTAACAAAACCACTCTTATTTTGATTGGTATTTTTCTGATATACTCCTTTGAATATCTTTATTTTCAGCTTTTCAGTGTCCTTGCATTTTAGAAGTGGGTCTTAAGGCAATCTATAGCTGAATTTTTAAAATCTTACATCTGATAATCCTCTTTTTTTTTAACTAAGGAGTTTAGTACCACATCTACATTTCTTAAAAACTAGTGATAAATGTGGATTTGCACTTGCCACCTAACTTTGTGCTTTCTTTCTGATTCACTCATCTTTTCCATAGTTTTTGTTACTCCTTTTACTTTTTAAAAAATTGATGGTGGCCAGGGGGTTTGGTGGTTTACACCTGTAATCCCTGCTCTTTGGGAGCCTAAGGTGGAGGCATCTCTTGAAGCCAAGAATTCAAGACCAGCCTGGGCAACATAGGAACACCCTCTCTCTACAAAAAATTTAAAAAAATAGCTGGGTGTGGTGGTATGCACCTGTAGTCTTAACTACTCAGGAGACTAAGGCAGGAAGATTGCTTGAACACAGGAGCTCAAGGTAGAAATGAGCTATGATCATGTTACATCCAGCTTGAGTGACAGAGGAAAGAAAAAAAGAAGGGAAGGGAAGGGGAGGGGAGGGGAGGGGGGGAGAGAGAGTGTGAGAGAGAGAGAGAGAAAGGGAGAGAGGGGAGGGAGGGAGGGAAGGAAGGGAAGACAAGGAAAAGAAGGAAGGAATTAATACAAAAAAGGAAAAAAGATTCCATTTATTTTCTTGTACATATTTGGTAGTTTCATACTTCTTTGCTATTCTTTCAGTAATTACCCTGTAAATTTGGCCTTGCAAATTAAAAAAGTCTAAAGTTAATAATTATCTTATCCTCCTGAATAATGCAAGGAGCTTAAAGCATATTAACTCCAATCATGCCTTCCAACTTGCATACAACTGATATCCAGTAGTTGAGTTCTGCGCTTTTTTGGTCCACAAAGTAGACATTATTACTATTGATACCATTTTATACAGACAATTTCTGCTTAGATATACCTACATGTTTGCTAACTTTTTGATCACCATTTCTTCTTGTATACTAGAATTACTTTTTGAGATCATTTTCCCTTCATTTCCTTTAGTAAAAGTCTAACAGTGGTAAATTCTCTCAGTTTTGGTTAATGTGAAGGTAACATTATTTTGTTCTCATTCTTTTAAGATAGTTAGACTAGTTGGGCATGGTCACTTACACCCAGCACTTTCAGAGGCCAAGACAGAAGGATCGCTTGAACCTAGGAGTTGGAGACCAGCCTGGACAACATGGCAAAACCCCATCTCTACAGAAAATTTAAAACTTAGCCAGCCATGGTGGTACAAACCTGTAGTTCCAGCTACTTTGGAGGCCATAGAGGGAGGATCACCTGAGCCTAGGAGACGGAGGTTGAAGTGAACAAAGATCACTCCACTGTACTGCAGGCTGGGCAACAAAGTGGGATTCTGTCTCAAGAGAAAAAAAGGAAAAGATAATTATATTGAGTGTACAAGTTTAGGATGATAATTACTTTGTCTTAGCACTCCAAAGATATTTTTCCATTTCTTAGGGATTTCCATGGTGGCTGTTGATAAGTCACTAGTATTTTGTTTTATTTATTTATTTGTTAATTCATTTATTTATTTATTTTTGAGTCAGAGTCTGGTTCTGTCACCCAAGTTGGAGTGCAGTGGCACAATCTCTGCTTACTGCAACCTCTGCCTCCCAGGTTCAAGCAATTCTCCTGCCTCAGCCTCCTGAGTAAGTGAGACCTTAGGCACGCACCACCAAGCCAAGCTAATTTTTTTTTTTTTTTTTTTTTGTATTTTTAGTAGAGACAGGGTTTCACCATGTTGGCCAGGTTGGTCTTGAACTCCTGACCTCAAGTGATCCAACCACCTCAGCCTCAGTTACTGGTATTTTAAATGTCATTCTTTCTCAGCCAACTTGTTTCTTTTCTCTGATTGATTCTGAGGTTTTCTCTTTACTTTTGGTCTTCTGCAAGTTTATTACAATGTGCCTAGGTGTGAATTCATATTTTTTCTAAGTTCTGAAAAGTTCTCACCCATTATCCCTTTGAATGTAACCTCACCTTTGCTCTCTCTATTCTTTCCTGTGGGTCTCAGTTACACAGTAGACCTTCTCATCTTTCCTTCCTTCTCTCTTAAGCATCTTTCATAGTTTACATCTCCTTTTTCTGTGTTGCAAATTATGCAGAAATACGTACTTTTGTAGATCTATTTTCTATTAGGTTGCTGCAAAAGTAATTGTGGTATTGGCCATTACTTTTAATGGCAAAAATTGCAATTACTTTTGCACCAACCTAATAATTCATAATTATCTCTTTGGCTGCATCTGATCTGTTATTAATCATCTGATGAGATTTTTCTATCATCAATTATAATTTTCATTTATACAAGTTCTATTTTGGTTGATTTTCCAATCTTCCTGGACATTTTTGATAAGTTTGTATTCTGTATTCAATGTGTGTATGTGAATTCATCTCGCATTTCTTTAAATATTTTCTACATAATTATGTCATTTTCTGTATTTGGTCATTCCAACAGCTGAAGTATTAAAGGGATATGTCTACGAATATTGTTTTATTTGCTCTCACTCATAGTGGCTTGTTTCTGTGTAGTTTGGTGAGCACTGATTGTGAGCTCATATTTTGCTGAACTTTAATCTGTGGGAATCCTGAGGGCCTACACTGGAGGTCTGTTTCTACTGAGGCATTTGCATTTGCTTCTGCCAGAGCAAGGGGCTGAGATTAACCTGGGATGACTTTAACCACCTTTAAGAGACTCTGGCACAAGGCAGGAGCCTCAAGTTCTCTCACCTTGCCTCTGCCCTAGATTTAGTTTGCCTCTCACAGTGCTTATTTCATCATTTAGCTGGATTTTCTTGTCTCCCTGTTAGTCATCGCTCCATGCTTTAGCTTCAGCCCCCACTGTCTTGCCATGCTTTTCTTGGCAGAGGACATTTGGTCCTTAGAGATTTCCATTACTCTCTAGGAAGTCCAGCAATGCATTAAAATAATGGCTTTTTGTTTTGTTTTTGTAATTTTTTTTTTTTTGAAATGGAGTTTCACTCTTGTTGCCCAGGCTGGAGTGCAATGGCGTGATCTCGGCTCACTGCAACCTTTGCCTCCTGATTTCAAGCAATTCTCCTGCCTCAGCCTCCTGAGTAGCTGGGATTACAGGCACCCACCACCATTCCCAGATAATTTTTGTATTTTTTTTTAGCAGTGGCAAGGTTTCACCATGTTGGCCAGGATGGTCTCGAACTCCTGACCTCAGGTGATTCACCCGCCTCAGCCTCCCAAAGTGCTGGGATTACAGGCATGAGCCACTGTACCCAGCCTTGTTTTTGTAATTCATGCAGAATCCAGTTACATTTTCACGGGGTGACCTTTGAGAGTACTAGTCCACCATCTTGCCAAAAGTAGAAATTCCATGGTGCTACTACGATCCCCATTTTACAGATTGAAAACCAAGGCTCATAAAATCAAATGTCTTGCTGGAGACCACACAACACACCAAAGCCTGAGTGTTTATCCAGAAGCTGCTGCTCACCAAATAAGAAGAAATGCATTTTCAGGGTTGCCGCCTTGGCCAATGTTCTGGGATAAACCCACAAGCTTCTGCAAGGGAAGGAATGAGGAGACCCAGCCCAGCCCAGAGAGGGCAGGCCCCAGGCATCCAGCACTGGCTCAGCCGGTCTGCACTGGGCAATCAGCCTGCACCTCCTCCCACCCTGGGAAGGAGCCTGCAAGCGCTTCCGGCACTTGGATTTCCATGGCAACCAGTCATCCTGTGTGATGAGATGCAAAAGCCACAGGCAGTGAGTGGAACATTCCTGAATCTGGAGCCCTCATTGCAGGTGGGTCTCCTGTAGCCTTGGGGACAGTGTGAGGGAGGCTCAGAGAAGAAAGAATTTGTGTGAAGGGGTCATGTTCAAACTAGCCACAATGCCACTTGCTAGCCCTTTTCTTTTTGCCAATTATGATGGCCCCAGAGTCCCAGGTCCAAGGAAGTCCAGAAATAGGCTGGAGTCACCTTGCTGCTAAGTCCCACACAATACCAGATCTACCTTTTTCATTCAACAACAGTCCCCTCAGGCCTCCTCTGGCCAGGCCCTCAGGGCTCCTCTGACAGATGAGAGTCCCTGCCTGTGATGAGCTATCTGGCTAGTGCAAGACCCAGACAGGTCCTAAAAACCAATTACAACCAGAAGACAAAGGAGCACAGAGGCCATGAGAGCACAGAAGAGTGAGTGCTCCCTGCAAGGCTTCTCAAAGCAAAGATATTTGAGCCAAGCTGCAAAAAAATTAGCATGGTAGAAAAGGGAGGGAAGGGTGTGGTGGCTCATGCCTGTAATCCCAGCACTTTGGGAGGCCAAGGCTGATGAATCACGAGGTCAGGAGTTTGAGACCAGCCTGGCCAACATGGTGAAACACCGTCTCTACTAAAAATACAAAAAATTAGCTGGGCATAGTGGCAGGCACCTGTAATCCTAGCTACTTGGGAAGCTGAGGAAGGAGAATCGCTTGAACTCAGGAGGCAGAGGTTGTTGCAGTGAGCTGAGATTGCACCACTGCACTCCAGCCCAGGTGACAGATTGAGACTCTAACTCAAAAAAGAAAAAGAAAGAAAAGAAAAGAAAAGGGAGGGAAGGGCACTACAGGAAGAAGGAAGCACAATTCGGTAAACTCAGAGGCAGGCAACAGCAGTGACTTTAGTAAAACAAGGGGAGGGAAGTAGGAAAGGTGACCACAGAGAACAGCCATGCCAGAGCTTGTAGGACCTTGCCGTGAACTTGGGCTTTATCCTGGAAAGAATGGGCAGCCTTAAACAGTTTTAGGAGGGTGCGACATGGCCTTATTGTCTTCATGGCATCGAGGATAGATAGGAGTCAGGGAACCCAGCAAAGAGCCCCTTGCAGTAATGCAGGGGAGAAACCACAGTAACCAGCACAAAGGGTGTAGCTGCAGGGGTATGCAAGAAAGGGGCAATTCCAGCACTTTGAGAGGCTGAGGTAGGTGGATTGCTTGAGGCCAGGAGTTTGAGACCAGCCTGGCCAACATGGGAAACCCCATCTCTATCAAAAATACAAAAAAAAAAGTAGCCCGGCATGGTGGTGCATGCCTGTGATCCCAGCTACTGGGGCGGCTGAGACACCAGAATGTTGGAACCCAGGAGGCGGAGCCAAGTTCAGGACACTACACTCCAGCCTGGGCAACAGAGCCAGACCCCGTCTTAAAAAAAGTGTGGACATGGACTGCAGAGACATTTAGAAGGACAGAGCAGCTGGACTTGGTGAGATATTGGGGTGGAAAAGATGGGAGCATCAACCTGAGGGGGGCACAGGAGCAGGGAGGGACCAGGGAAGGGGTGGCCATTCAGGCCCCTGCTGGGTCACAAAGGTGATCAGCTTTCCTCACTCAGATAGATGCTGGGGCTGAGCTCCCTGGAGTGTGATATCCAGGACATTTTCTCTCCAGGTCAATAGAGAAAAAGAATGTTCCAGAGCCTTCTTCAGCCTGGAGGCTTCTAGCAGGTTCCGCTCAGTCTGTGGGGAGTACCAGCTGCAGTCTTGCCCTGTCCCCACCCACTCTGCACTGCACAGCCTTGGCAGGGGGCACCCTGGGTGCTTCCTGGCCACTGGCCCCTGCGTCTCCCAGACCAATGGAACCAAATTTCTGTTCCGTGTCCCGTTTCCTTGTTCTGGCTACATGCAAGTCACAAAGTTATGTCTGTGTCAGCGTGCTGTGTAGCCTGGGGCTGAATTAAGGAGTACATTGCAGAGGAATCAAGTTGGTGACTGCAAATCTAAGGCAGGTGGCTCGGGAGTCAGACAGAACCGTGTTCAAATCCTGACTAATTGGCCCTGTGTCTTTGGGCCGTGGCTCCTCAGACCCTCCATGCCCTCTGCTCGCACTTCCTCCCCCCTCACCCCTCTGCGGTTCAAGCCTCGTCTAACCTCAGGTCCCCTCTGGTCACACTTATTTCCTGTTTATGCCCCCCCTCCCCACTGAGCCCCCCTTCCCCAAGGCCACACTCCTCTCACGCCCACAGCTAGGGCAGGTTCCCACTGTCTCCAGATTGATGCTGGTCAGTCACCTCAGGCTTCTGAGGGAAGAGCGCTGGGGCCCAGAGGCCACCCCACGCCCCTCCCTTTACCTCCAGCCCCCATCCTGGTCTCCAGGCAGATGCCAGCCTGGGCCAACCTCAGGGACCTGGTTGGCCTGCCTGGCCCGACCGGAATACTCTGCCCTGACTCAGGGTCTTAGGAACACCGCTCAGCCCCCAGGGGAAGTTAGGGGTGGCAGTGGCAACTGGGGTTCCAGGCTGGCCCGCACTTCTGCTGCTCTGACCCCCTCCTCCAGTAACCTCCTCCCATCGCCCACCCCGCAGCGCTCCCCGGGAGTGGGAGAGAGGCGTGGCCCGGGAGGGAGCCAGGAAAGGGGGCGGGGCCGGACCCGAGCCGCTCCGAAGCCAGATCCGCCCCCTGCGCCCCGACAGCCCCTACCCGTTCCGGGAAGGCCGGGGGAACCAGATTGGGGCGCAGGCTGGGCGCCCCGCGGAGTTCGAACGCCCCGGGCCTGACCTGCGCCCGGCCTGGTGGGGCCACCCCTCGGCCGAGGAGGCTCCCAGAGCCAGCACCCGCTTCCTCCCCAGGGCGGGGCTCGGCGGCCACGGGCCAAGCGCCGTAAAATTTAAAGAGGTGAGAGAGACACTTCGCAGAAACCTCAGCGGCGCGGGGAAATGAAATAAGGCCTTCCCCCGGGGCGCCCGCCCCTGCCTGCGCCGCCCGGGCCGCGGGTCACCCCGGAGGGTCCAGGTGCGGGCCCTAAGCTCAGCAGCCTCTCCCCCGGCGGGCGAGGCCCCGCTCCCTTCCCCTCGCTCCCCCAGGAGCTCAGGGATCGGGACCCAGCCAGCGGCCCCAGTCTCAGGCGGGGGCCGAGCTGGCCGGAGTCGCTCTCCCCCTCCAGGGCAGAGAGCGTCCCCTCCCCTACGGGAAAAGCAGACCCAGACCAACTCCCCCACCAAGTCCCTCTCCTTTCCCCGTGACCACGGTGGGTCTGGTTCCCGCCCCCCCTCCCTCCCCGCGCAGTCTGAGAACCCCCACCCCGGGCCGCCCCGTCGATCCCAGGTGATGGATGGAGCCTTGAGGGAGCCCGCGCGGGCGGGCTCGGCTTGGGCGGAAATGAAGAGGATAAGATCTGCTAGCAGAGCCGCCAGACACCGTGATATCCGCCTGGCTCGCTGCGCTCCGGGTGATGGATGGGGCAGAGCTCCCTGCCCCCAGTCCCAGAACCCGGAGCACCTCCCAGAAACACCGCGCCGCTGCCACACACGCGGCCGCCGGACTCCCAGCCACCCGCGCACTCACGCGGCGCCCCCCATGCATCTGCCCGGCGCGCACGCTGGGAACCGTTCCTCTTCCCAGTCCCCTGGCGCTCGCACCAGTAAGACTGCCCTTAGCGCACACCACACCTTACCCACTTGCCCATCACACTGCCTCTTCCGCGCACGCACACACATCCAGGCAGGCTGCACGCCCCCTTCTCCCTCACCCCCCGGACCCAACATGTGTTCCTTCCTGAGTTTCGGAGCCACCCTGGAAGAGGGTGTGACTACAGTGAAACTCAGCCCTGGCCGGGAGTCTTGGGACAGGGAGCAGAACTGCAGTTGCTAATTGTGCTCAGCATCTTTTTCGGCCGCTGAGCAGGTCGGGCTTAGCATGGACCACAACAGCTGCGGGGCCAGGACTGTCCGAGCAGGCCTCACCATCAGTGTTACCATGGTTACCATCTTCCTAGCATTATCACTCAGCGACATCGTCGTTACCGTGGTTACAGGCACCGCATCTCCCCTTATGCGTTGCTGCCACTTGATTCCCATCACCATTACCATTCATTCATTCACTCATTCGTGTATCACTCATCCCCTCAATTTATTCATCAGCTGGGTATACAGAGATGAGTCAGTCGGTCTCCACCTTTGAGAGCGCACAGCTGAAATGGGGGAGGCAGAGAGGTAAGCAGCCAAGAGCCTAGTGCATTTTGCAGAGCCCTGAGAAACAATGAGGCCTCGCCACATAGATGGCATCAGGCAGGAAGGACCACAGTAAGAAGAAAGGCATGCAGCTGTCAACAGCGTCGTTGCCACGATGGGGTGCTCCATGTGCTTGGAGAAGAGCACACTCTCTGGGGCAGGCAGGCAGGGCAGTCATGGGCAGGCAGTAAGGAGAGGAAACCGGTTTGGGCCACACCATGAAGGATCTTTAATGACCCAAGGTGGCTGGGCACCGTGGCTCATGCCTGTAATCCCAGCACTTTGGGAGGTCGGGGCCGGCGGATTGTGAGGTCAGGAGTTTGAGACCAGCCTTGTCAATACGGTGAAATTCTGTCTCTACTAAACATACAAACATTAGCCAGGCATGGTGGTGTGTGCTTGTTATCCCAGCTACTCGGGAGACTGAGGCAGGAGAATCACTTGAACCCAGGAGGCGGAGGTTGCAGTGAGCCAAGATCTCGTCACTGCACTCCAACCCGGGCAACAGAGCGAGACTCTGTCTTAAAAAAAAAAAAAAAAAAAAGACCCAAGATTCCTGTGGCACAGTGATTAAGAGCCAGGCTTAGGGAGTCTGAAGGACCTGGGCTTGAATCCTGACTTTGCCACCCCCTGGCCTAGGGACTTTGGGCACATCATTTCTGCACAGTGTCTGGCACTTCAGAAGTGCTCTGGAAGTCATTATTTTCATTATTGTTCTTTTTCAACATGCAATGGAGCTTTGGAGAATCACCAGCATGAAAACTTTTGGCCTCTAGGAAAGCTCAGGTTCCTCACTTCCCTAACCTACTGCTAAGCCACACCCCCAAGAAGCCAATGTGGATGGTTAAGGCCAAGGGTATACTGGAGGGTGAAGTCTGGGAGTGGCGCTTTCCTAGAACCAGTCCACCTGTGTGTGCCCTCTCCTTTGTCTTCGTGTGGCTGCAGGCTGGAGGACCAGAGGTTGTCTATCATGAGGAAGGAGTTCCCACCCCTGCACATGCTAGACAGGTAAAGGCTTGTTCCTGCTTACCTGAGCCAGGGATTCAACACCATAGCTGGAACCTAAGGCCTTAGGTGATTGTTCTTTATCCAGAGTTTCCATCAGAAGCACTGCTGGATTTTTTTTTTTTTTTTTTTTTTGAAATATGGGTGCCTGGGAAATTCTGACTTAGCAGGTCTGAGTTTGGGTCCTGAAAGATGGCCTTAGGGGATTCTGATGGGCACCCTGGTTCATTTCCAAGATATCATGGCTGCTTATACCCCTGGGACCAGCATGCATTAGGCATCTTTGGTGCTGTCTGGACAGCTCCCTTCTCTTTTCAAGGTCACTCCCCAGCCCCAGCCCACTTGCATATGTGTGGCTGGAGTACAAGTTACCATGTTCTGATATGATGCAGGTGATTGGTCCAGAAATGGACAACTGACCCGGGATAGGCCAACCAGACTCCTTCCCTGGGATTTTTAGAAATTATTTTATTAAAGTTTTAAAATATAAAACATTTCATGCATATGGAAGAATAGAGAATAATCTAATACAACCCCCTGCCCATCACCCATATTTGGCAAACATTAAGATTTTGCCAGCCTGGTGCAGTGGCCCATGCCTGTAATCCTAGCACTTTGCAAGGCTGAGCGGGGAGAATTACTTGAGCTCAGGAGTTTGAGACCAGCCTGGACAACATAGTGAGACATTGTCTCTACTGAAAATAAAATAAAATAAATTAGCAGGATGTGGTAGTACATGCCGGTAGTCCCAGCTACTTAGCAGGCTGAGGCAGGAGGATCTCTTGAGCCATGAGATCTAGGCCGCAGTGAGCTGTGATTGCACACTGCCCTACAGCCTGGGTGATAGAGCAAGACCCCGTCTCAAGAAAAAAAAACAAGGTTTTTCCCTTATTATATCTATCTGATTGTGCCTTCCTCATCTCTTTTTATTACCTCCTTCACGCCTACTCATCTAGAAATGACTTTTTTTTTTTTTGAGAGGGAGTTTTGCTCTTGTTTCCCAGGTTAGAGTTCAATGACGCTATCTCGGCTCACCACAACCTCCACCTCCCAGGTTCAAGCAATTCTCCTGCCTCAGCCTCCCAAATAGCTGGGATTACAAGCATGCGCCACCACACCTACCTAATTTTATATTTTTGTAGAGATGGGGTTTCACCATGTTGGTCAGGCTGGTCTTGAACTCCCAACCTCAGGTGATTCGCCCTCCTCAACCTCCCAAAATGCTGAGATTACAGGTGTGAGCCACCGTGCCCAGCTGACTACTGTTCTTAAGTGGTGTGTATTCTGCCTGTTCTCATGTTTACACTTTTACTATGAAGGTATCTGTAAAAATGTAGCATTATTGCATGTATTTACATAAGTTGTTATAAACTGCTACATACATATTTGCCTGAACAGAACCCTTCCCAACTTTTCACTAAACATTATTTTCTAGGATTTGTTCAAACTGATACATGTAACTTTCATTCATTCATTTTATCTGATGATGAGTAACCCATTGTACAAAACAAACAAAATTTCTTTATTTACTCCACTGTTTGTAAACATACTGATTGTTTCCTGATTTTGTTGCAATGACAAATGAGCATCCTCATGCATTTCTATTTGTGTATTACAGCAAAATGGCTCTGGCGCATATACTAAGGAGTGGAATTGCTGGGTGCCAGGGTGTGTATATTGTCAAATTGTATTTCCAAATTGCTCTCCAAAGTTGTTGCCCTAATCTGCCCTGCCACCAGCAGTGTGCAAGTCTACATTTCTCTACGTCCTTACTAATACTTGCTACTGCCAGACTTTTACATTTTTGCCCATTTGAAGGATGTGATATGATATCTTGTTAATCTTTTAACTGTCTTCACTCAATTATTAGTGAAGTTGAGCATCTTTTCATTTGTTATGGCAGATTTCCATTTTCTCCTTTGCATATTGGCTGTTCACACCCTTTGTCTACTTTTTTGCTAGTTGTTTGCCTTTATCTTACTGGATTAAAGAAGTTGTTTATATAAACTGAATATAAATCCTTTACATTTTTGATTGTGAAAAATATTTTCTCCGACTTTGTGGTTTTAAAATATTTTTGAAAATATTTGGAAGGCTGAGGCAGGAGGATCTCTTGAGCCATGAGTTCGAGGCTGCAGTGAGCTGTGATTGTGCCACTGCACTCCAGCCTGGGTGATACAGCAAGATCCCATCTCAAGAAAAAAAAGAAAGATTTTGCCTTATTATATCTATCTGATTGTGCCTTCCTTGTATCTTTTTATTACCTTCTTCACGCCTACTCACCCAGAAGTGACTACTGTTTTTTATGGAAGAGTGTTATTTCAAATATTATTTCATTTTTAGATGACAAACATAAATGTATATATTATATACTTGTGGGGTACAATGTGATGTTTTGATACATGTTTACATTGTGGAATGATCAAAGCACGCTAATTAACAAATCAATCACTGCACATTCTTAGTTTTTCATGGTCAAAACATAAAATCAACTCAGTAATTTTGATAAATTTTTTTCTGTACGTCAATGGATGTAAAAACTTTTAAAAATTTAGGATGTCATTATATATAATGTTTCTGGCATGAGGATAGGCAACTAAAACAATAGAAGAGAATGAAGAGCCAAATTTACCAGCCGTCAGAGTTGGTGCTTTTCTTCCTCCCTCCCTCCCTCTTTCCTTCCTTTCTTCCCTTCTTCTCTCCTTCCTTCCTCCTTTTATGTCTTCCTTCCTTCCTTTCCTCTTTCCTTCCTTCCTTCTTTCTTTCCAATGCTGAAGAAATTGGCTGGGTGCGGTAGCTCACACCTGTAATCCCAGCACCATGGGAGGCCAAGGTGGGAGGATCACGAGGTCAGGAGATCGAGACTATCATGGTGAAATCCCGTCTCTACTAAAAATACAAAAAATTAGCTGGGCATGGTGGCATATGCCTGTAGTCCAAGCTACTCAGGAGGCTGAGGCAGGAGAATCGCTTGAACCCAGGAGGCAGAGGTTGCAGTGAGCCAAGATCGTACCTCCGCACTCCAGCCTGAGTGACAGAGCAAGACTCAGTCTCAAAAAAAAAAAAAAAAAAAAGGAAAATTTCCCTAAACAAGACCATGAGATATTCTTTAATAATTTCTTCTATCTCACTGTTAATATTATTATATGGAGTCTCGCTCACTGCAACCTCTGCCTCCCAGGTTCAAGCGATTCTCCTGTCAGCTGGGACTACAAGTGCACACCACTACATCTAGCTAATTTTTGTATTTTTAGTAGAGATGGGGTTTCATCATGTTGGTCAGGCTGGTCCCGAACTCCTGACCTCAGGTGATCCACCCACCTCGGCCTCCCAAAGTGCTGGGATTATAGGCATGAGCCACTGCACCCAGCCAATTTTTTTCTGTTTTAAACACTTTGATTTCTTTTACCTTTAGGTTTTCAATCACCTATAATTTATTTCTATATATGACCTTCCAAATATTATATGTTATTTTATATTGACTTTCATCTTGATAGCCAATTCTCCTAGCACTATATATTATGCAGTTCCCCACTTCTGTACTGATTAGTGAAGCTGTCACGGGTATATACAGAGTTTTCATAAATAAGGAAGTCAGTTTCTGGGCTGCGCTTTTTGTTCTGTTGATCTACTGGTTTATCCTTTGCCCCACTCACACAGTTTTGATGATTGTATCTGTATAAGAAATCTTGACAGTGGGCAGGTGCAACAGACACTGGCTAGCTCTTCACTACATCTGTTTCCTCTTGTTCTTTGGACCACAACTGGGCTCCATCTCACAACCTCTCTTGTAAGTAGATGTGGCCACTTAAGTGAGTTCTCACCAGTAACATGAATGGAAACAATGTACACCATTTTGAGGCATTCCTATAAAATCTCCCATGCATGACCCTTCATTCTCTTTCCTCTCCCACCATCTTGATGCAAACAAGCATGATGACCTTGAAAGATGGGATCCCAGAATGGAAGAAGCCTGAGTCTCCAAATTGCTACATAAAGAAAGCTGCCCACTGAACAGGAACACCCATTTTGGATTTTACACCAGCTGGAAATACACTTTTACTATGCTTGAGCCTTTAACATGTTGAGATTTGTTTGTTTCAGCAGCTAGTGTTACCCTAATATGGCATGGCTAAGTATATAGCTACCTCCCGCTTGTTCCTCCTCTTTAAAATTGTCTCAACTGTTCTTGGCTGTTATCCTCACAGGAATTTTAAGATCAATTGACTGACTTCCTTTAAAAAAAATTTTGCTATGTCTTTTGTTGGAATTCCATTTAATTTCTATATTAATTTGTGGAGACCTACTATCCTTACAATACTGAGTCTTTTCATTCATAAACACAGTCCACTTACTTAGATATTATTAAATGTTATTAGATTTTATTTGATTCAATATTATTAGATTAATAAAGATTTATAATTTATTTTATACATTGGTCTGTGTATCTTCTATTAAATTTAATTATAGTTATGTGGATTTTGTTGCCATTGTGAATTAATATTTTTCCTTTTTTACATTATATGTCTTAATTGGTTGCTGCTGTTGCATAGAAACCCAACTGGTTTTTGAACATTTATCTTGTATCTAGCAACCCTGCTAAATTCTCTTCTTTATTCTAATATATTTTGTAAATTTTCAGTGTAGAAAATCATATCAAAGATACTTCCACTTGCTATTCTTTTTGCCTGGAACTCACTTATCTGAGATATCTGTATAGTTTATTTCTTCACAACCTTCAGGTCTCTGTTCAAATATCATTTAATCAGTCAGGCCTTCCTTGATATAAAGTAATACATGATATAAAGTAATACACATGTATACAGCGCTCTTTATTCCATTATCCTACATTATTTTTCTTCTTAGGACTGATATATTATAAATTGTTGGTTTATTTTTGCCTGCTTCCTGCATTAGAATGTAAGCTCATGTTGGTCAGGCTGGTCTCAAACTCCTGGCCTCAGGTGACCCACCCACCTCAGCCTCCCAAAGTGTTGGGATTACAGGCATGAGCCATGGCACCCGGCCAATTAAATGTTAATTTCGTGAGGTCTGCATGATAGTGCTTTTTGGTTACTTTTGATTCTTCGTTTATGTGTTAGAATCAATCAATTTTTATAAACATTCCACATATTCAGAAAGAGAATATATATTCTCCATTTGCTACATTCAGAATTCTACACGGATTGTTCACATTAGCTTAATTCTGTTATTTAGTGTTCTATATCTTCTTTATCTTTACTAGTTTTTTTTTTCTTATTCCCTGTGCTGAAAAGTGTTAAAATCTCCCAGTATAATTGGGGATCTGTCAATTTTTGCTTAACGCATTTCAGGTTATATCAAGTTCAGTATTATATGTTCCTGGGAAGTTCTTTTTATCATTAATTATCACCCACTTTTCTTAATAGTTCTCTTTTCCCTAAAGTTTATTTTGTTTAGAATTAACATTGAATTAACATTGCTATACCAGCTCTCTTTTTGTTACTATCTACTTACTTTTTGTCTCTTTTCATACATTTACTACAACCCATGTCATTCTTGTAGATGTGTCTCTTGTAAAGAGCACTTACAGCTGAATTTTGAAACCAATCTGAAAATCTCTGTCTTTTAATGGCTGGATTAATTTGTTTATATTTACTGTGACTATCATTTTATTTAGAACTATTTATAACATCTTATTTATGTCTACATGGGTCTCTTCACTATACTTTTGTTTACTCTTTACTTCTTTTTTTCTGCCATCCATTGAATTAATCATTTCCCCTTTTCCCCATTGGTTCATAAGTTATACATTCTATTTATATTATTTGAGTAGTTATTCATAAATTTTAACATAATTGACACAACAAAGCCAAGAGATCATAATCAGTATCTCTGCTATTCTCTGTAGCCATAAAAGGACTAAGATATTTAATTCATGTGTCAGCCCCATCATTCATATCTTTATTGTCTAGCTTTTAGTTTCACCTTATTCTTAACTCTCCCATTAGTTAGCTAGTTATATTTTATAGCTAAGGCTTATAATATTTTATCAAATCTAAGATTTCAGCAATTGTAAGAAACACTATTATTTTATGGTCCCCTAAGAAAAAAAGAGAGTGACATCAGCAAAAATGGCAGAGTAAGGTCTTCTGAAAGTTCCTTCTTTCATAAAAGAATGAAAACACTGGCAACAATTGTCAGAAACAACTCTTTGAGAATTCTGGAAATTAACCAAAGGCTTGCAGCAATCTGGGAAGTATTTAAAAAAAAAAAAAAAAAAAAACCAACAGCTAAATCTCAGTAAGAACGGCAAGCTCTGTGGCATTTTAACTTTCCCTATTCCCATATCCCTGTCCCCAGCTCTGAAGTGGCCTTTTAACTGCAATTACAGTAAAAGTCAACAGCCTGGTAGCCAGTGGAAGGGGCAGAAAGGGTTGGAGCACTTCAAAATCTCATTCCCAGAGAATTGTCATTATTTGACTTGTCTGGTGGTTCTACAGAAGATCCCACTTACAAAGCTGTCTTTATTCCACCTGATTCAGAGCTAAATCAATGAAAACAACCTTTCTTCAGGGCCATATGTCTAAAAAATTAGAGGCAATGGTTGAACATTGGGTGCTGGAGGCTGCCATGGCTGTTGAGGCAAGCAAGAAACTGACCAAAAAGCTTAAAAGGAAAATTTGAGGAGTGAAATGACAATAGGGAGCCTTTTTAAAGCTCTGACGTATCCCAGGGAATCAAGAAGGCCAGACGCCTCTGTAGGACTATGCCCATGCTCAGGAAAGACGTGAGGAGGCCTTAAACTCTCACCTCCAGCTAACCTTGAAGCTCTGTGTCAGCAGGAAGTGAAGGTGAAAGAAACACACATATACACAAATATAGCCCCTCAAAGAGACATAGGGGTTTATTGGTTCCAGGCATTTAAGAAAATGTCTGTCCAATTATTACCTGGCCCACTAAGGTAACCAATTAGAGATTTCAGTAACCATACATGACAAGGAATGTCATAGTAGCCACACATGACAAAAAATATAGGCCTTACAGAATTTGTTCAGAAAAGTCACTAAACAAAGAAAGA
Organism: Cacajao melanocephalus; assembly: GCA_963573385.1. NCBI lineage: Eukaryota > Metazoa > Chordata > Mammalia > Primates > Pitheciidae > Cacajao > Cacajao melanocephalus. Next base: position 17,200 of record CAUYLG010012203.1, on the reverse strand, counting down.
AAAGCTTCCATAAAAACAAACCTTGTGGGGCAGAGAGGAGAGGAGGAATTGGATTTCCAGAGTTACCACATTAAATTATTTGAAATGTCCAATTTTCAACACAAAATTGAGACATACAAAAAAAAAAGGCAAGAAAATATGACCCACCAAAAGCAAAAAATTAGTCAATTGAAAATGTACCTGTGGAAACCCAGACACTGAATTTATGAGGAAAGGAACTTAAGTCAGCTATTTTAAGTGTGTTCAAAGAAGAGAAACCATATCTAAAAACTAAAGTGAAGTATGAAAATAATGTCTTATTAAGTAGAGAATATCAATATCAATAAAGAGAGAAATTATAGGAAAGGGCTGGGTGTAGTGGCTTGCACCTGTAATCCCAGCACTTTGGGAGGCCAAGGCAGGAGGATCACTTGAGGTCAGGAGTTCAAGACCAGCCCGGCCAGCATGGTGAAATCCCATCTCTGCTAAAAATACAAAGATTATCCAGGTGTGGTGGCACACACCTGTAATTCCAGCTACTTGAGAGGCTGAGGCAGGAGAATCACTTGAACCCAGGAGGCAGAGGTTGCAATGAGTAGAGATCATGCCACTGCACTCCAGCCTGGTGACAGAATGAGACTCCTTCTCAAAAAAAAAAAAAAAAGGAATTATAGAAAAGAACCAAATCGAACAGTTAGAAAGTAAAATAACAGAAGTAAAAAATTTACTAGAGAGGCTCAATGCAGATTTGAACAAGTAGAAGAATCAATAAACTTGAAGATAGTTCAATTGAGATTCTTCAGTATGTGAAACAGAACAAAAAGAAAAAAAAATGATGAAAAATGGACAAAGCCTCAGAGACCTCCAGGACATTATCAAGCAAACCAACATATGTAAAATGGGAGTTCTAGAAGGAGAGGAGTAAGAAAGCGGCAGAAAGAATATTTGAAGAAGTAATGGCTCCAAAATTTCTGAATTTGATTAAAAACATTAACTAGGAATCCAAAAGTTTCAGTGAACTCCAAATGATCTCCAAGCCAGATAATTAAAGGGATCCACAACTAAACACATCATAAACTGTTAAAAAGATTATGGCAAAGAAAGAATCTTAAAAACATCAGAAGTAGGCCAGGCGTGGTGGCTTATGCCTGTAATCCCAGCACTTTGAGAAGCTAAGGTGAGAGAATCACTTGAGGCCAAGACTTTGAGACCAGCTTGGGCCACACAGCAAGATGCTGTCTCTACAAAAAAAAAAATTAAAATTAGCTGGGCATAGCATCCCATGCCCGTAGTTCTAGCTGCTTGGGATGCCAAAGCAGGAGAATTGCTTGAGCTTAGGAGGTCAAGATTATAGTGAGCTATGATCATGTCACTGCACTCCAGCCTGGGAAACAGAGTGAGACCTTGTCTCAAAAAGAAAAAAAAAAAATCAGAAGTAAAGTGACTCACTACAGACAAGGATCCACAATAAGATTAACAGCTGATTTCTCATCAGAAACCATGGAGGCCAGAAGACAGCGAGATGACATATCAAAATACTGAAAGAAAAAAAACCAAGTCAACCAAGAATTCTATGTCTAGCAAAGTTATTCTACAAAAATGAAGGAGAAATTAAAACATTCCCTCCTGAAGAAAAAATCCTAGACAATTTATTACTAGTAGGTCTGCTATAACCCTACAAGAAATAAATAAAGGAACTCCCTCCAATAAAAGGACATTAAGCAACAATTTCAATCTGCAAGAAGAAATAAAAATCACTGGTAAAGGTAACAACATAGGTAAACATAAAAGAATAGTATAAATGTATTTTTTTGTTTGTAACATTTTTCTCCTATATGATTTAAAAGACAACTGAATAAAGAAATAATTTTAAATCTGTGCTGATGGACACTAAATGTATAGAGATGTAATTTGCATGAAAACAGCACAGGCCGGGTGTGGTGGCTCACGCCTGTAATACCAGCACTTTGGGAGCCCAAGGCGGGTGGATCACCTGAGGTCAGGAGTTCAAGACCAGCCTGGCCAATATAGTGAAACCCCATCTCTACTAAAAATACAAAAAAATAGCTGGGCATGTGGTGAGTGCCTGTAATCCCAGCTACTCAGGAGGCTGAGGCAGGAGAATCGCTGGAACCCAGGAGGCAGAGGTTGCAGTAAGCCAAGATGATGCCATTGCACTCAAGTCTAGAAAACAAAAGCAAAACTCCATCTCAAAAAAAAAAAGAAAGAAAAAAGAAAAAGAAAATAATAGCACAAAGGAGAAGGGGACGGAGACGTGTAGGAATAAAGTTTTTGTATGCCATTTTAGTCGTATTATAAACTAGATTGTTATAAGTTAAAATGTTAATTATAATCCCTAGGGCAATCACTAAGAAAATAAATCAAGTAAGTTTAAAAAATGACAAGATAATGAAAATGGTACACTGGAAAAATATATTTAACACAAGATAAGAAAGTATAGAGAAATAGAAGAAGAAAAAAGTCATAGAACATATATAAAACAATAGCAAAATGGCAAATTTAAACACTACCTTATTGGTAATCACATTAAATGTAAGTGAATTGAGTATTCCAACTAAAAGGCAGAGTTTGAGAGAACCATTTATTTTAAAAAAAAAAAGGTCCTACTATATACTGTCTATAAGAGACAAACTTTAGATTTAAACATACAAATAGAGTGATAGTATAATAAAGGATGGAAAACTGTATACTGTACCAACATTAACTGAAAGAGTACTAGAGTAGCTATCCTAATATTAGACAAAATAGACCTTAAGACAAACATTGTTACTAGAGACAAAGGGCATTATATAATAAGAAAGGGGACAATCCTTCAAGGAGATGTCACAATTATAAACATGTATCAACCTAATAGCAGAGTCCTATAATACATGAAGCAAAAACAGACAGAATTGAAAGGAGAAATAGACAATCCAATATTCATAGTTGGAGACCTTAGTACCCACTTTCACTAATGGTTAGAACATTTACACAGAAGATCGACAAATAAATAAAAGACTTGAAAAACACTGTATGCCAACTAGACGTAACACACATTAATAGAACACTTTATTAACAATAGAAAAATACACATTCTTCTCAGGTCACCAAAACGTCTCAACAAATCAAAAATTTTGCAATCAGCTGGGCACAGTGGCTCATGCCTGTAATCCCAGCACTTTGGGAGGCAAAGGCAAACAGATCACTTGAGGTCAGGAGTTCAAGACCAGCCTGCCCAACATGGTGAAATCCCATCTCTACTAAAAATAAAAAAGTTAGCCTGGCGTGGTGGTGCACACTTGTAATCCAGCTACTCAGGAGGCCGAGGCAGGAGAACCACTTGAACTTGGGATAAAAAGGTTGCAGTGGGAGGCAAAGATTGTGTCACTGCACCCCAGGCTGGGTGACAGAGCAAGACTCTGTCTCAAAAATATATATATATATTGGAATCATACAAACTATCTCTTCTTCAACCACAATGAAATGAAATTATGAATCAATAACAGAAGGAAATTTGGAAAATTCACAAATATATGGAAATTCAATAACATAGTCCTAAATAACCAATGGGTCAAAGAAAAAATCAAAAGGAAAATTAGAAAATACTTTGAGATGAAGTAAAATAAAAACACAGCATACCAAACTTAGCTAAAACAGTGCTACGAGGGAAATTTATAACTATCAATGCATGCACTTAAAAAGAATGATCTCAAATCAAGAGCTTAAACTTCCACCTTAAGAAACTAGAAATAAAACATAAACTAAATCCCCAAAAAAGCAGAAAGAAAGAAATAATAAAGATTAAGTTGGAAATAAATGTGATAAAGAATAGAAAACAACAACAACAACAAAAAAACCAAAAGTTGTTCCTTTAAAGGATCAACAAAATTGACAATCCTTTAGCAGACTGACCAAGAAAAGATTTAATTATTAAAATCAGAAATTAAAAAAAAAGAAAATGTTACTGATCTTATAGAAATAAAAAGGATTATAAGCAAATACTATGAACAAATTAAATAACCTACATGATCCACAGGAATTCAAAGAAAGAAAAGAAAAAATAATAATAGTCTACATGAAATGGCTAAATTTCTAGAAAGGCACAAACTACTGAAACTAAATTTAAATATTGAGTATCTAAATAGACCTATAACAAAGAGCTCAAATTAGTAACAAAAAACCTTCCACAAAGAAAAGCGTAGGTCCAGATGTCTTCACTGGTGAACTCTACCAAATGTTTGAAGAAGAATTTATACAAATCCTTTACAAACTCTTCCAAAAAACAGAAAATGAAATGTTCCCATGCATTCTATAAAGCCTGTATTATCTTAATATCAAGACTCAGACAAAGAAATCACACACAAAGAAAAGTACAGAACAATATCCTTTATGAATATACACATAAAAGTTTTTTTTTTTTTTTTTTAAGATGGGGTTTCACCATGATGGCCAGGCTATTCTTGTACTCCTGACCTCAGGTGATCCACCCACCTCGGCCTCCCAAAGTGCTAGGATTACAGGTGTGAGCCACCTCGCCCGGCCACACATAAAAGTTTTTAACAAAATATTAGCAAACCTAATCCACTAACATTTAAAAAGGAGTGCACACTATTACCAAATGGTATTTATCTCAGGAATACAAGGTTGGTTCAACATAAGAAAGTCAATCAATGTAATGCACCATATTAATAGAATAAAGGACAAAAACCACATGACCAATAAATACAGAAAAGCATTTTACAAGAAAGAATGAGATTGACAAAACTCTGATGCAGTGCTTCAATTTTACACTTATTGAAAACTTTTTAAAAACACCTATTAGAAGATTTATTTTGACATAGATGTTTATCATATATTACTCTCATGAATATATAAGAGGAAAATATAAGTGAAATCAATGAATTCCTAAAACTTTTTCACATTCAGAGTACAACTCTTCTGAAGAATTGGTCAATATATATGTATATTCATATATTTATATCAAAGTATGGAAGGAATACTCAAAAATACTGCAGTCCTCATTTCTGCAGTGGGTGACATGGTTATAGTCAGTTTTCAAAATTTCCTTCTTTCCACCACCTAGTTCACAGTCCCTTTTGCGCTCATCAAGCACTCAACTGGCTGTGGTTCCTTGCCTTCTAGATTGACCCAAGCTTTTATTCTGAAAGTCTGTGCCACTAGCAGCTTTGTCTGTATTGGGATGTGGTAGTTCTTCATTAACCTTTATTCCAGGACATGAGACTACCAAGAGGCACCCCCAAAAGACTTCCTGTATTCCAGACATACTCCTCCCTGCCCTTACTATAGAAATCCAAATTCTGGATTGATTTTTCCATCAATCAATGAAATCCTTCATTGCCATTAGTTCATTGGTATGAGGAGCCCAGTGTGTCCAGGTGGCAAACTCAACTTCCAATTTAGTGAAACCATATCTATACCTTCTAATGAGAGCATTCCTCCCTTTGGAACCAACATCTCTAAACCAGCAGAGTCCCAGGTGTCAGGGACACGAAACAAAAATTTTGCTAGTGAACCGCTGGGGTAAAAGTGAAAAGAGCCACTCTCATTTCCACCCTTTGATTCCAGGACCTTGAATCCTATTTATGGAACAAATGAGACCACATGTTGGTCACAATGATTCAGAGCATATACTATATCTTAGAAGATTCTTCCTTAGCCCTACAAGACGTTGCCACACATCTGGTGTCATAATTGAGTCTTCCAAAAGCCATAGGCCAGCTGCCACAGAGTAATGGGGAACCTGATAAGACCAGTGAATTCAATGAGCCAGAAGCCTTCTGCCACACCTATTTTCTGTAAAATGAGTTTTCTCTAGTTAAAAGTGGTGGTGTACAGAATGCAATGACTGTGAATAAGGCTGTTGCTTAGTTTGGATATGGTTTGTTTGTCCCCACAAAAATCTCGTGTTGATATTTGATCCCCAAGGTTGGAGACTGTGTCTAATAGGAGATGTTCAGGTCATGGGGTTAGATCCCTCAAGAACAGATTAATGCCCTCCTCAGGGGTTGGGAGTGAGTGAGTTCTCACTCTATTAGTTCCTATAGGAGCTGATCATTAAAAAGAGTCTGGCACCTCTCCTGCCCTCTTGCTTCCTCCCTCACCGTGTGATCTCTGCACATGTGCCTCCCTTTCACCTTCTGCCAAGAGAAGAAGCACCCTGAAGCCCTCACCAGAACAAGACGCTGGCACCATGCTTCCTGTACAGCCTGCAAAACCATGAGCCAAATAAACCTCTTTTCTTTGTAAATTACCCAGTCTCTGGTATTATTCCTTATAGTAACACAAAACAGATTAAGATAGCTGTGGATGGTAATTTTGAAAGAAGCATTATGAGCAGAGAAAGCAAATCCACATCCAGAGTATCTATTCCAGTGGTAACAAAGTGCTGCCCTTTTATGCTATAAGTAGTCCATATAACCAACCTGCCACCACATGGGGGGAATAGGGCCCCTGTGAGACCTGTGGGGAATGAGGCCATCTTGGGAGCTCAGTGTTGGACTCTGCTGCTGGCCCAGATCAGCTTTGGTAAGTGGAAGACCATGTTGCTAAGCCCATGAATAACCTCCATCCCTGACTACATAGCCACTTAGTTCATGATCCCATACAGGAGTAACGGGGGAGAGAGGTTGACTGGAGTCCAGAGAATGCGGCATCCTGTCCACCTGAGTGTTATGATTCTTCTCTGCTAAGGTTGCTCTTTGATGAACACTTACATGGACACAAATGTCTTCACACCATGTGACAATTTAGAGAGGTTTATTCGCGTATCTCTTCCCCAGATCGCTTTGTCACCAACTATCCAATCTTGTTTTTTCCAAGTCCCTGAGCATCCAGCCAAACCGTCAGCCACCTCCTGCAATTAATTTTTATTAATCACTGCAGATCTATGCCTTGCCAGCTCTCCTTCCAGGAGAAATGAACAATAAGGTACACTTGTCAACTCTCCACTGGGAGAACTTCCCATTCCCACTGCTTTTCAGAACCACCCTAGAGTGTGGTTTAGGACTACAGTGGTCAGCCTATAGATTGTTCCAGGCTGTCTTGCAGAACCATTTATTTTCCAGTCCAACTGTTTTCTTTCTCGGTTAACTGGTCACTGGGAAACTTCTCGTGACTACACAGGTACAGACTGAAAAGGAGGAGGCAAAGTAGCAGAACCAGGAGTCACTTGTACCTTTCAAATCCACTCAAGCCCAACCTGGACAAAACACTTCTGCTTGTGGAGAGATTGATGGAATATAATCATGTGGATACTGCAGAGTTGTTTGGAGGCCCACTAGGCCCACAGTGAGGCTGACATAAGCCAAAACTCCATTAATCACCCAATTGCCTTAATCCCCTTCTTTCACTGGTGAAGCACAGTGTCACTTTGGGTCCCTAAGCATGCAGTGATCTCCAAAAGTCTGGTTTTTTCCCCTTCCTCATTGTATAGTCACCCTGGGAAACAGCTGCTGGTCCCTTTAGGAAAGTCTAGGAGGAAGAGTCATGATGTATTGAAAAGGTTGCAGTACACACTTTTGGCAGTGTAGCATTCCTTGTGTTGCTTCAAGTCAGACTTCCATTCACCAGACCTAGAGCTTTTTTTCTTATCTAAATCAAGCCAGACTTTAATAATCAACTACAAATGCTAAAGCATTCTTCAGATCAGACCATTCTGAATACCGCTTTGGCTTGGCTGTCCATTATGGGAATCATGCCCACCCTGTCTCTGTTAAGTGCTACCATTTTGTCCCTGCTACCCCAGGATCCCATCATCCCTATTGAATCCAGAGAGCTCCATTTCATGGCTCATGGCATCATTTCCCACTGTAATTCCTCTCTTACAGAGAATTGATACTACGGAACTCTTTGGAGTTGCTGAGACTCCCCCCATCAATACCAATGCATTGCTTTTCTTTCTTCCTTCCTTCCTTCCTTTTCTTTCCTTTTCTTTCTTTCTTACTTTCTTTCTTTCTTTCTTTCTTCTTTCTTTCATCCTTCCTTTTTCTTTCTTTCTTTTTCCTTTTGAGACAAGATCTCATTTTATCATTTGATCATAGCTCATTACAGCCTTGAACTCCTGGACTCAAATGATCTTCCTGTCTCAGCCTCCTGAGTAGCTGGGACTACAGGCATGTGCCACCATTCTCAGCTAAGTTTTTTTATGGAGACGGGGTCTCACTATGTTACCCAGGCTGGTCTCGAACTCCTGGCTTTAAGCAATCCTCCTGCCTCAGCCTCCCAAAGTGCTGGGATTACAGGAGTGAGCCACTGCACCCAGCCTTATTTCTTAAAGACTTGGTGAGCATATTATTTCCTAAAACTAATTATTGGTGAGCTAATTATCTCCTAAAGCCTTGGTAAGCAAAAACTTAGGGCCCTCCTGGGGGACATAGAGAGGGGGTAGGTGAGTAGGTCATAAATAATGACTCTATTCCAGCTTTCTGTCCTTAAGTTTTGGATACCTCCCTCTACAGTATATCAAGGAAGTTATGAAATTTCATCCTTATCCAGTATGGTCCATATTTGGACCCAGGTTTCAATCAACCAACTGAGCAACTGTTAGAACCACTCTCAGGCACTCAAACTACTGCAATAAATCTAGACTCTTTGCTTATACATTCATGTCAATAAATTCAGCCAGATTCTACATCATATTGCTCCCAAATCTGACAGTGGGGTCCATTCCTAAGTTGATAGAAGTTGGAGACACCTCACAATTCTTTTCAGTATGCACAATGCCTCCTCATGAGTCACACTTTGTGTTTGGTCCCCTGAAGCTTGCTGGGGCTTGAGTCTGGTTATAGTTCTAGAAGCAATGAGCATGTGTTGGGGGGGGGCAGGAGAGGGGAGGACGTGTAGGTCCTGAGGAAGATTTCCATTCCCTTGTAGGAATATCATCTCAGGAGAGACCATTAGAGATTTTTCCAGGCAAGTAGTGAGTAAACTCCCCAGGGGGAGAGGAAGGGATGCTTCCACTGACAAAAAGGTTGGTAAGATTGGGAGTTCAAGGTTCTTATCTTCATCAGAATCTTCCCAGATATCCCACCCCAATTTTTAAGGTCCCACTCCTTCTCAATCAATGACCTCTAACTTTAACATGAGACTCCCCAATGTTGTAAATTCAATAGCATCATAATTTAACTATCTAAGGGATTTGGGTAGATTTGGAGTTTGGTTTTTAGAAATCAACCTGCAGCTTCGAGAAGTGAAGTTTTGTTTTGTTTTGTTTTGTTTTTTTGTTTTTTCAGGACAGAGAGAAGTGCTTCTTGATTGTTTACTCATTTCTTGATCCGAGAACTTAAAGCCCTGCACTCATCATCATCTTCTCCAAATTTCCCACTGCACTTAGAAGCAACCAACCAATACCTGAATCCTTGTACCATTTATTTCTACCAAAATGTTCTATGGCAGTAGTTGCTTGGTCAACCAAAGTCTTGCCTTCTGTAGGCCTTGATGCCAAGGATCTAAAGATGATAATTTAATAGCTCTTCTCCAGCACAGGCCATCAACCACTGGAATCCCCTTGACTCCTAAAAGCAGTACCTTTAATGCCTCTATATTTACTCAGATGGGAGAACCAGGATTCATTCCCATCCTTAACATTCTCTTCCCCAGAAAGCATCATCAGTATCAATAACTGTATCAGTCAGGGCTTGGCTAGGGAAGCAAAGCCACTGTGAGCCACAGGATACAGACTTATTACAGGGATTAGACCAGAACAATGTGGGTAGAGCTAGGGAAGCGAAGGTCAGAGGGGTAATTGGAGGATCAGAGGCAAAGTCACTAAGTCATCCTCCTCCTGGTGCACTGGCTTGGTTGGAATCTAGGAAACCAAGCACACTGAGCCACTAAATGGGACTGCAAAGGGGTCCTTGTAGGGAAGTCTATGGGATGCTATTGCCTCTTGGTGGCTCCTCCTCTGTGAGTCCACAGCTGAGCACCTTGTAGGGGACATGGAGCTGTTTCTGGTGAACAAGAAGAGCCAATTGTGGAGCAGAGAACAAGGAAGACAGGCTGGGACCCACCCAGCACCTCAGCATCTGTCTGTAACCATACTTGACCACGATGATGATCAGGGAACCATGGCAACTCCTGTGCTTCCACCTGCCAACTCCTCTCTTGGTCAAGTGTCACCTGGAAGGAGATTCTGGGAGTGGCATTTCATAGCTTAACCAAGCTGGCACTAGAGCATTGCAGTACAGGGAATGTAATAGCTTTAGAGCTCATAAACTTACAAGTTACTATTTCGGTTGCCGATTGAGACTAGATTGCTCTGTCAAAGCAATCTCCAAATAGCAAGGAGAGAGAATCTGATGGTCTTGGCTTGGGTTCTGTGTTCACAACTGGTCCAATCAGCTATGCCCAAATGACACATGCCTCATGGTAAAACATGGCCTGTGGCCCTCTCCTGAGAATCAGGAAAAGGGAATCAGTTCACGGCCCTCAACTGGTATTGTGTAAAATCGAGAACTTTGCTAGAATGTTTGCTTGCTTATTTGTTTTAGAGACAGGGATTCACTCTGTTGCCCAGGCTACAGTGCAGTAGCACGATCATAGCTCACTGCAGCCTTGACCTCCTAGGCTTAAGTGATCCTGCTGCCTCAGCTTTCCAAGTGGCTAGGATTAAAAATGTGTGCTACTATGCTCAGGTTTTTAAAGTTATTTTTTGTAGAGATGGAATCTCATTATGTTGCCCAGACTGGTCTTGAACCCCTGGCCACAAGTGATCCTCCTGCCTCAGTCTCCCAAAGCATTGGGATTCCAGGCATGAGCCACTGCACCCAGCTGGAATCAAGAACTTTGGAAAGCAGCTTACTAATGTAAAGAACTTTGATTACAAGAGAAAGTAGAGGCTGTGCCCAGAGGAGCTCACACTCCATTCTGGGTGCCAGGATGGCAGGAACCAAGGGGAAAATGGAAATGCTCAAAATATTTTCCCTATGGGCCAGGCACTGCATTAGGCTTCAGAACCAACACAGTATCAGCTTTTGTGGAACTTACAAATTAGAAGGTTTGAAGTAGTTGGAGCCTGGCACACAAAAGAAGAGATGAGAAAAGACGCTGAGCCTGCTGGTGCCAGGAGAAAAGTAGCTTTTCCCATCAACAACCCCAATGATCCCCTGTGGCATGCTCATCATTGGGATCACCACTGCCCCCTGCACTGTCACCTGAGAAGCTCACATGTGCAAGCAAAAAAGATTTTCTAAACATCTGTTGCCATCTAGGAGATTATTCTGTCTTCTTTCAGCTGATGGTCAGTTAGGTGACGCCACAGCAGGTGACATAGGAGAGGCTCAAGAAAAGAAAGTGTATTATTCTCAGCTCCTGGAGAGACAGAATCACTGCACGATTCATGGTTGAGTGCCCTCATTAAGGGTCAGGGTGAAGTGCACAAGAAAAGGTACAAAAGAATTTCATTGGTGGATTTGAATGTTACTAGGTCACTGTCAGAGGAGGGCAGGAGCCCACCCTGTCACATGGGTGTACCCAGTCACCTAGCAAGGTGCTCACAGCCTATTTGTGGAGATGTGGAGGCAACAGGAAAACATACGAAGTTTTAAAAATATGCAATACAGGCCAGGTGCACTGGCTCACGCCTGTAATCCCAACACTCTGGGAGGCCGAGATGGGCAGATCACAGGGTCAGGAGTTCGACACAAACTTGGCCAATATGGTGAAACCCCATCTCTACTAAAAAATGCAAAAATTATCCAGGCATGGTAGTGAGCACTTGTAATCCCAGATACTCAGGAGGCTGAGGCAGGAGACTCATTTGAACCCAGGAGGTGGAGGTTGCCGTGAGCTGAGACAGCGCCATTGCATTCCCAACCTGGGTGACAAAGCAAAACTCTGTCACAAAAAAAAAATATATATATATATATATGTATACATATATATACACATATATATACATATACATACATATGTATACATATATATACATATATATATATACACACACATATGAAGTAAGGTACAGCAGAGTGGCTCACACCTGTAATCCCAGCACTTTGGGAGACCGAGGCAGGCAGATCACCTGAGGTCAGGAGTTTGAGACCAGCCTGGCCAAAATGGTGAAACCCCATCTCTACTAAAAATATAAAAATTAGCTGGGCATGGTAGTGGGTGTCTGATTGGCTGCCCAGCTACTCGGGAGGCTAAGGTGAGAGAATTGCTTGAAGCCGGGAGGCAGAGGTGGCAGTGAGCCAAGATCGTGCCACTACACTCCAGCCTAGGTGATAGAACAAGATTCCATCTCAAAAAAAAAAAAAATGCCAATACAGAGATGGAGAAAGCACTGGGGAGAATGGGCAAGAGAGAGAGATGCTGGAAAGAACTGAGTCGACACAGTGGTTTGAGATCAGCGAACATGACCAGCGTCTTCTTTTTCCCCTCTCCCTCCCTTCCTTCCACTTGCCTTTCTTTCCTTCCTTCCTTCCTCCCTGTTCCCCTCTCCAGGAGAGATGAGGAGGCTGGGGCAGTCTGCGGCTCAGTGGTTAGCCATTATATATTACTGGTCACATATTTTACACTCGGCAGCATGAAAAAAGGGCATAAAACTGCAATTAAATGTCTGAACTGTTGCTATTTTGGAAATTAAAACAGCCTACATTATCCTCGGTGCAACTCCGATTACTGACTCAGGGCTGAGGAGCAGTTATTCCCACCACTTTAACCGACTTCTTTCCCATAAAAACCCGTTGTTAATGGGTCCCCGGGGACCTCTGAAAATAACAAGATCTGTAATAAAGAAATTAATAACATGCAGAGCAGGCCACAGCTAAAAAGCTTTTTAGAATACATTAATGGTTTTGTTCTGAATGAGGAATACTTGCACCCAAATTCCTCCCTCCTGCGTTTGATTTCGGGTTGATGCCAGGGGATGGGGGAAGGGGACTTTCTGGCTGCAGTGGCAGTGGGAGGGTGGTCCCCAGTGGTGGGGGGAGTCGGCCACTCCCTGGTCTCAGCCTCCCTGCAGACAGGGGAGCTGCAGTCCCGAACGCTGCCCGGCCTCTGCCTCCTCTTCCCTCTGCCTCTCCTTAGTTCTCATGATTTCTCTCTGTCTCCTCTTCCTCTGTCTCTGTCACTTTCTGTTGCCATCTCTTTCCTCTTTCTCATTATGACTTTCTCCTTTTTCCTGTCCTTTTTTCTTTGCCCTCCTCCCACCAGCTGCTCTCTCTCTCTCTCTCTGTCTCTCTCTCTCTTTCTCTCTTTCTTCCTATCCCAGTCTGTCTTTTTTTATGTCTTATTTCTCTCTCCATTGATGTCTCTGCATTTGTGTCTCTCTCTTCATCCTTCTCTGTCTCACTATATTCTGTTTTCTCTCTCTTCATTTTACATTTTTTTTGGGGAGGATGGGGTCTCCCTCTGTCACCCAGGTTGGAGTGAAATGGTGTGACCTCAGCTCACTGCAACCTCTGCCTCCCAAGTTCAAGTGATCTTGCCACCTCAGCCTCCAGAGCAGCTCCTGAGTAGCTGGGACAACGGATGCACCACGATGCTTGGCTGATTTTATTTAATTTTTTTATTTTTTGTATTTTTGGTAGAGACGGAGTTTCGCCGTGTTGCCCAGGCTGGTCTCAAACTCCTGGACTCAAGTGATCTGCCTGCCCCAGTCTCCCAAAATGTTGGGATTACTGGTGTGAGCCACTGCACCCAGCATTTATTTCACAGTCTATCCTTCTCTCAGTTTCTGTCTCCACTTCAGTGCCTCTCTTTCTGCATTTCTGCCTCTCTCTGCTGCTATCTCCCTAATACAGACATATGTACGTATATGCACATGTATGTGTGTGTGTATGTTTGTATATGCATGCATATCACATATATTGTATGTGATCTTTCTCCTCACTCTTTCTCAATCACCCTCCTCCCACATCTTGGCCTCCCTCCTACTCCACTATTGGCCCTACCTCTCCCTGGCTTTTCTGCCTCTTCAAGTTTGAAAGTCATATATTCTATATCTGTTCTTTTATTGATTATCTTTCAACTTTTTAACCTTATTAAACACACGTTTTTCAAACAATGTCTAAAGTTAATCAGAATCTATGTAATTCACCCCCCAAAAATGCAAGAAATAGGATATTTTTCTGATTCTTCTACACACATGCACACACACACACACACACACACACTTTCAGGTTTGAATTGTGGTTGCAGCTTGTTACTTAAATAATTCCTTGACTTTCACTAGTCATTAAAAATTACCAGCATCATGTGTAGCCCACGATTTCCTTCTGGCTTTATTTTTCTTTTCTCTCAACCTCTCCATCTCTCTCTCTCTCTCTCTCTCTCTCTCTCTTTTTCTCTCTCTTTTTCTTGGGACAGAATCTTGCTCTGTTACCCAGGCTGGAGTGCAGTGGAGCGATCTCAGCTCATTGCAACCTCTGCCACCTGGGTTCAAGCGATTCTCATGCCTCAGCTTCCTGAGTAGCTGGGATTACAGGGATGTGCCACCACATCCAGCTAATTTTTTTGTATTTTTGGTCAAGACAGGGTTTCGCCATTTTGACCAGGCTGATCTTGACTCCTGGCCTCAAGTGATCCACCTGCCTCAGCCTTCCTAAGTGCTGGGATTACAGGAGTGAGTCACCACGGCCTATTTGTCTTCTTTCTAGAATTAATTAATCTTTTATTAGCCATAAGTAGGTCACTCACAGCCTACTTAGGGTTAATAAAAGATGGCCTTTCTTGAATATCTGAGATACCATGAAATTTAAATGATGGTGTAGAATTCTGGGTTCAAAGTTATTTCCAATCAGCACATTCAAAACGTTGCTACTCTCTTGTCTTGCATCCACTGTAGCTGATGAGAGGTCTGATGCCCATTTGATTCTCAGTTCTTCATAGGTCATTGATCTCTTTTGGGAAGGATGGTCACTGTTAGGATTTTTGTAGCTCTAGTAGATAGGTGTTTGCAGTTTCAAATCCAGTCTCCATGTCTTTTTTCTTTTATACTTTCTCTTTTTTTTCTTTGTTCTATGTTTTGGAACATTATTTTAGCTTGATCTTCCAGCTCATTAATTTACACTTCAGCAAACTTTAAAAAAATTTTCAACAATTACCTACTTCTTATTACAAGGTCTATAATCCTTCCTTCCTTCCTTCCTTCCTTCCTTCCTTCCTTCCTTCCTTCCTTCCTTCCTTTTCTTTTTCTTTCTTTCTTTATTTTTGAGACAGGGTCTCACTTTGTCTCCCAGGCTAGAGTGCAGTTGTGAGATCATGGCTCATTGTAGCTGCCATCTTTCCTGCCCAAGCAATCCTCCCACCTCAGCCTGCAGAGTAGCTAGGATCACAGGTAGGCACCACACATCCAGTTAATTTTTTTGTTTTATGTAGAGACAGAGTCTCACTTTATTGCCCAAGCTTGTCTCGAACTCTTGAGCTCAAGCAATCCTTCCACCTCAGCCTCCCAAATCACTGGGATTACAGGCGTGAGCCACCATGCCCAGCCAGATTCTTTTTCATAAATGCCTATTTGTATTGTTCCATAAATGGAGTTCCCTCCTTTATCACTGTGATCGTGACTAGCCTTAGTTCAAAGTCATTTTTTTTTTAAGGGGGTGGAGTCTCGCTCTGTTGCCCAGGCTGGAGTGCAATGGCATGATCTTGGCTCACTGCAACCTCTGCCTCCTGGATTCAAGCGATTCTCCTGCCTCAGCCTCCTGAGTAGCTGAAATTACAGGTACGTGCCACCACACTCAGCTAATTTTTTGTGTTTTTAATAGAGACACAGTTTCACCATGCTGGCCAGGCTGGTCTTGAACTCCTGACCTCAAGTGATCCACCCACCTTGGCCTCCCAAAGTGCTGGAACAAAATCTTTTTCTTGATTGCCCGCTCATCTGTTTCCTTGGGTGCATCCCCAACCTGCTGAGTTCACTATTGCTCTCTGTCTCTCTTTTTTTTTTTTTTTTTTTAAGACAGAGTCTTGCTCTGTCACCAGGTTGGAGTGCAGTGGTATGATCTTGGCTCACTGCAACCACCACTTCCTGGGTTCAAGCAATTCTCCTGCCTCAGTGTCCCAAGTAGCTGGGACTACAGACATGAGCCACCACACTCAGCTAATTTTTGTATTTTTAGTAGAGACGGGGTTTCACCGTATTGCCCAGCCTGGTTTCGAACTCCTAAACTCAGGCAATCCGCCTGCCTCAGCCTCCCAAAGTGCCGGGATTACAGGTGTGAGCCACCACGCCTGGCCTGTTGCTCTTCACTCTTGGTAGCGCTGGCACCTGGGTGCTGGCCGATCCTCAACTGATGCTCACCTTGGAGAAGAGCCCCGGCACATGCTGTGGCAGCACAGCCTTCTTCCTGCTGTGGCTTTTAGCTGCTTCCTTCTTTTAGGGGTTCCTCCCTATTTCTATTGCTCGAAACATTCTCTTTTTCTTTTTGAGTACACTTTTGTTTTCATTAACTTACTTTATAAATCTTTTTCTACCATTTCTCGGGTTTAATGGAAGATGGTAAAATTTTTGTGCTCCCTTAGTCTCTGCCAGGAAAGCAAATTGCCTGGCCCCTGGGAGTTGGGTGTTCAGTCAAAGAGTCACCCCAAGGCCCATGCAGACCAGGAGTCTTCGGTGCCGTTCCATCTTACCTTTACTAATCAGTACCCAGAGTCCAGGAAGAAGCAGTCACAGCTTGGGTGAGGTTGTGATGAACCCCAAGAGACACCATCAGGACAGCAGAGCATCCCCGGGTAGAGACGCTTCTTCCATCTCCTCCTCCTAGTCTTCTTGTTTCTGTTGTTCTTTTTCTTCTTCCTCCAGCCCCAGCACCTCTTCTGTATTAATTAAAAGTCTGAGTTATCATGACTTTTTTAAAAACCTGCTAGTGGCTGGGCGCAGTGGCCCACGCTTGTAATCCCAGCACTTTGGAAGGCCGAGGCGGGCAGATCACGAGGTCAAGAGATCGAGACCATCCTGGCCAACATGGTGAAACTCCATCTCTACTAAAAATACAAAAATTAGCTGGGCATGGTGGCGCGCGCCTGTAGTCCCAGCTACTCGGGAGGCTGAGGCAGGAGAATTGCTTGAACCCGGGAGGTGGAGGTTGCAGTGAGCCGAGATTGCGCCACTGCACTCCAGCCTGGCGCCTGGCAACCTCGCGATACTCTGTAAAAAAAAAAAAAAAAAAAAAAAAAAAAAACCTACTAGTTTAAGCAAAAAGGAGAATTTATCGGAAGAATCCTAGAACGGATTCTTCGGAAGAAAATAGTGAACGAC